>CAAKHG010017162.1:0-17641 GCA_901007715.1 Dactylopterus volitans | reverse complement strand
AGTTTAATCCGTGACAAGACAAGCCGATCTCATGTTTTACATAACAGGCCCACACACACATACGCATGCATGCACGCGCACACGCACAAACACACACAAAGCACATAAACACACTCACACCCCTTTCATTGCAGTGTCCCTGTTGTATTACTCACCAAACACACACACACACACACACACACACACACACACACACACACGCTCACACACACACCACCAGTGTGTGTTTTTCAACACTTTAATGTCTCTTCAGTTGCTTAACTTTCGAGATCAGCACAGGTATTTTAAAGCCCTCTCTCTTTTCTCCTTTCTTTTCTCTTAATCTCGCTGCATCAACCGCATCTAATTCAATCCATTTTTCATGCATTGATCCATTTTCTCCCCGCACCTGATTCCAATATTTTTCCGCTCTCTTCTCTCCCTCGCTTCCCTCTTTGCTCTGCTGCTCCTATATCTCTCTCTTTCGCTTCCTTCTCACATCCTTTTATCTGCCAACTCCCATCTCCCAGTTTTCGTCTGTCCCGGCTCACTACTCAGCATCCAGCCAGCCTCCTCTCTCCTGGAGGCGGAGCATCAGTCAGGGGCGTGGTGTAAGGACCCGCTGCAGGCTGGCGACAGACTGTATGTCATGCCATGGACGCCATATAGGACAGATGTGCTGTATGAGTACGCTTCCTGGGATGACTATCGACAGAACAGAGTCACCACTACCTATAAGTGAGTGTGTGTGTGTGTGTGTGTGTGTGTGTGTGTGTGTGTGTGTGTGTGTGTGTGTGTGTGTGTTATGTGTGTGTATGTGTGCGCGTGTGTTCTGTGTGTGTGTGCATTTGCCGCTGAAAATGGTGAATCATTTTAAGTGCCGCAGTCGCACTGCTGGACTGCCCTGATTTATTGCCATTTTCCTGGCTTTAGACCCACATTTAGACAATTGCAATCAGGTCGCCTTAATGATTAATATAATGGTAAATTGGTGATAAAGTTGTCCCTGAAAGCTGTTGTCTTGATTTTATTTCAGATTTCCCTGTTAAACAGTTTGGTCTCAATAAATACTTTTAAAATTTAAAGGTTTCTTAAAAATTAAAGCCGCAAAGTCTAGATTAAATATGTTAAGTGCACCTTTCTCAATTATTTATTTATGATATAATAACTAACAAAGCTCTATAAACAACATCCTCCATATTTATTTAGAGTTTTCATACTCAAAACCTCAACCAGATGTCCCTGATCAAAAATGTGTAGGTGTCCCTGGATCATTTTCAGTAAAATGTCTGAATGCATGAACCATCCAAATCCTGATTGGTGACATCACCGTCTCCAACCCTTGCTGCCAACCTAAAACTTTAAATCAAAGAGGAAAACTGAAGCTTCAAAGAGAAACATAAAACGCTCATATGAAAAGCAAAAACAGGCTTCGCTTCAGCAGATAATGTTGCATTCATGTTTGACCTCATTGCTCATCTGTGTAAAGATGCTGGTTGTGAGGCTCTATTTTTAGGAGCATAAATTGTCTTCTTTCTTGATCACCTGCACTGTATGCATAACGCACCCACATAAATCGAGCAAATGTGACCGATTTTGCTGTTCTAGGTTGCCAAGCCGTGTGGACGGCACAGGCTTTGTGGTGTATGATGGCGCCGTGTTCTACAACAAGGAACGGACGCGCAACCTCGTCAAGTATGACCTGCGGACACGTATTAAGAGCGGCGAGGCGGTTGTGGTCAATGCAAACTACCATGACACCTCGCCTTACCGCTGGGGAGGGAAGTCAGACATTGATCTGGCGGTGGATGAGAACGGCCTTTGGGTGATCTACTCCACTGAAGCCAATAATGGACGCATTGTGGTCAGCCAGGTAAGAGGAATGAAAGCAGACAGCTGAGAGGCGTTTCGGCGGCTTCTTCTATTTTCTCATGTCTCCGCACGTCACCTATTTTGCAGGTGAACCCATACACGTTGCGCTTCGAGGGCACCTGGGCCACCGGCTTTGACAAACGTGGGGCGAGCAACGCCTTCATGGCCTGTGGCGTGCTGTACGCCGTGCGCTCCGTCTTCCAGGACGATGAGGGCCAGGCGGATGGCCGAGCCGGCAGCGACATGGTGGTTTACGCCTATGACACCAGCCGTGGCCAGGAGCTGCCCGTCCAGATACCGTTCCCCAACCCTTACCAGTACATCTCCTCCATCGACTACAACCCCCGAGACAACCAGCTGTATGTGTGGAATAACTACTACGTCCTAAGATACCCGCTGCAGTTCACACCGCCACCACCCACTAAAGGTCTGTTGACCAAGTACCAGTTAAATGTATCTGGACATGGCTGATGAATCTAGAGACTCATCAGTGTTTCCTCCCTTGCAGGTCCACTCTCCTCTCTGATGACGACCGTTCGCTCCTACACCGCCACGGTCGCACTGACGCCAGTGCGGCCGTCGGCCTCCCACCCAATTGGCGTCATCAACCGTGGGCCGTTTGACCAGAGGCCAATCACAGCCATGGTTCCGTTGACGCCGCGACCCCCTCTGCGTGTCCCTTTAGCCCCTGGAGGTCCAGGCCAAGTGGGTGGATGTGAGGGACGCGTTGCGCGTGGCGTGCAGTGGCCCCCCACCCTGAAAGGAGAGATAGTGGAGAGACCCTGCCCTAAAGGCTCACTAGGTAACTTTGGCATGTGTGTGTATACAGGTGTGACCTTTCAAATCTACTTGCTTGTGCGTGCGTGTGTGTGTGTGTGTGTGTGTGGTATTCGCATGTGTCTGTATCTTGTTTCCCTTTGAAATGTAGTCAGATGTCCTCTCTTTGAACTTGCTTTCAAATGAGAGGGAAGAAAGAAAGAGGGGTAATACCGTTAAGAGATGTGGTTCATTAACTCCTCCTCTCACTGCGCAGCTGTTCTTCTCAGTCCCTCTCAGGAAAAGCTGTCGTGAAGATTATGAAGATAAGCGTGGTGCATTCTGCCCACATCCTGAACGCGTTTAATGGTTTGGACGTGGGTGTAGCACGGAGATACAATGGAGAACAGTCTTATCTTAAATCATGCTTTTAAGTGAAAACAGTGTCATACGCTTTCATCTAATTTGCAGAACTGCTGTGTAACAGGTGCTGAAGCCCTGCTGATGCATTGAGTGGAATTAGGTTTTTACCAGTCATGTAGCACACAATTAGCACCGTGATATCATAAGACAATACGGCAAAAACCTTGTGTTTACACAGAAACTCAATTCTTAGTATGTTAAGTATTTTCTTTTTCAAAGTATCTCATTAGGCTTAATAGAAGATGCAATTACTTAACAAATACCATGCCAGTAAGATGTTGGTTCTTGTTGTTAGTCATTGCCATCTTTCATCAAGAAATCTAATTTTCTACTAATTTCCAGAATTACTTTATTAATCCCAGAGGAAATTGTAAAATTTTTGTAAATATTTTGTGCAATATTGAAATTTTTTACTTGTATACAGTTTCAGAATAGTTTACTTATACTACCTATATAGCTTGCTAATCCAAAGAGAATTAAGCTATTTACTGGTGAAACTCAGCATGCAAATTTAAGTCTAAAACGGTAAAGAAGCAAATATTTTTTTCAGGAGATGAGCAAAAAAAAAAAAAGATAGTTAGAATTGCATTTACATTCATCAGATGACCCCAGGCAGAAACTTGCAGCCATTGTAATTTAAACTTTATCTTTAGAACACGATAAATGGTCCAAAATAGCTATGGTGTTTTTCACCTTCAAAGTGGCCATTTTCCAACGAGCTATTGCTGGTCCAGCTTGCCTCGTAGAACCGCTTTGTTCATCAATAGGCCGCATTGGTGGCTGTAGCTCATAGGAGTTGTGGCTCTGCCGAGATCTGGGGGTCTTCACCCATTTACAGTCACTCAGTCATATGCCAAAGAAGCTACACAGGTGAGATGGGGAGTCATAAAAGTAGCGTTGCCCCTTTAAGACAGAGCTCAGGGCACTGAGTGAGCTGCCGCTGAGAGGAGACAATGGCGATGGAGCAGCGTTATTACCCTAGTGTAATAAAGTGTCTGTACTGGCTGAGTTGAGCTTGGATTTTGTTAGCATCCTTACTGATTAGCATCGTAAGAGAAAAGTGGTCAAAAGAATCTATTAAATCATTATTATTTTAACTAAAAACTAAAATCAAGCGCGATGATTAGTATCCTTTCTAGAAAGCAACGGATGCATTCCGGTTTTCATGAATCCTTGTCGTGCTCCACACTGTGTTTCATAAATAACCATCATATGATGGCCAGACCCGATGCAGCGGAAAGTGAGAGCTGGGAGAGACACAAATGAAAAAAACACCACAGCTTCTGTAAGTTCTGTAAGCCACGAGTATACCTGTCAGACAGATGACTGTGTGTGCGCGCGTGTGTGTGTGTGTGTGTGTGTGTGTGTGTGTCGTCCGGTCTGCCTCTGCAGGTATAGCCTCCTATCAGTGCATGTTGTCTCCAGTGGGCTGGAGCTCCAGAGGGCCTGACCTTTCCAACTGTACCTCTCCATGGGTCAGCCAAATAGCGCAGAAGGTTAGTCTAATACCCACACACGCACACGCGCACGCGCACACACGCATGCACGCACACACACTCGTGCACTGTGCAAATGTCCTAAAGCCAGCCAGCAAGCAGTTCCCTCTTAAATGTCAAAATATTTGACATTACAAACACCCCCACCTCTCTCCAGATTAAGAGTGGAGAGAATGCTGCAAACATCGCTGGCGAGTTGGTCAACCTGACCAGGGGGCGGATCTATGCCGGTGATGTCAGCATGTCCGTCAAGCTAATTGAACAGCTACTGGACATCCTGGACTCCCAGCTCCAGGCCTTGAGACCAGCCAATAAGGAGTCTGCAGCACGTAATTACAACAAGGTGAATTGTTCCTGTTGCCAGTGCCAATGTGTACTTGACCTTTAGCGGAAAAGAGAGTGGAAATGTCAGTGAAGATAACTCTAACAATAGAATTTTGATGTTTTTTGGGTTTTTTTCAGCTACAGAAGAGGGAACGTACATGCAGAGCTTATGTTCAGGTAAGAGACAGACAGATAGATAGATAGATAGATAGATAGATAGATAGATAGATAGATAGATAGATAGATAGATAGATAGATAGATAGATAGATAGATAGATAGATAGATAGATAGATAGATAGATAGATAGATAGATAGATAGATAGATATACTTATAATTCTATCGGCCCTTCCCCCTCTCAGGCAGTTGTCCAGACAGTTGATAACTTGCTGGGTCCGGAGGCTCTGGTGTCCTGGGCTGATATGAGCAGTGCCGATCAGTCACGCTCAGCATCGCTGCTCCTCGATGCGGTGGAGAAAGGAGCTTTTCTATTGGCTAACAACCTCTATGAAGGCCGTTTCAGTGACAGAGCACCAAATATTGGTATGTAGTCCTCTCTCTGTTTCCAAACTCTGCCTCTCTAAATATCATGGAAGTTGCCAGCTCATGCAGTCTTTTGTGTGCATGTGTTTGTGCGCGCAGACCTGGAGGTGTACGTGCTAAACACAGAGGCGGATATACAGGACCTAACATTCCCTCACTCCTACGACAGCGACAGCATCCTGCAGATCTCAGCAGTGGCTCTGCAGCAGTACAGCAACAATGGTCAGAAGCCACAACTGACGCACACTCAAAATGGATATTGCCTTTGTTTGAAAAACCATGGGTGGAAATGGGGTTTGGAAGAGTAGCATTTATGTTCCTGTGCAATTAAGAGATCAAAACATTCTGAAACATTAAAAAAAAGAAAAGTCTGCCTGTTTCATTTGGCGCGTCGCATTCTCTTCTGCAGGCCAAGTGAAGCTGGTCCTCTCCCTTTATAAGAACTTGGGCTCCTTCCTAACCACCCAGAACTTGACTCTGCGACTCGGCCTGGGCCTTGGCCAGGGGTCGGAGGTCAGGCGTAGGAGCCTCGTGGTCAACTCGCACGTCATCTCCGCTTCTGTGCACAGAGGCTCCAACAGAGTGTATCTCACCGAGCCGGTCATCTTCACTCTCAGGCATCTGCAGGTCTGGGCGGGAATCACTATCTGGCGCGAGCGAGCGCCTGTCGATGCTGCGCAGGGTCTGGTCACCATGAGGCGTAATGTGTGTGGTTGTGCTTTGTGCCCGCAGCTGGAGAACCACTTTGGTCCCAACTGCTCTTTCTGGAATGCATCCGGGGTGTCTGGGAATGGCAGGTGGTCCACGCAGGGATGCCGCCTGTTACATACCAACAACACGCACACCACCTGCGCCTGCAATCACCTGTCCAGCTATGCTGTCCTCATGACATACCAACAGCCAGCTGTGAGTAACACGCACAATACAAACAGCGCTCACCATATCACGTTGTTGTATATGTGACAGCTCTGCACAGGTGGTCGCACAGGAGCAGGTTGGTTGAACTTTGCCCTGAAGTCCGTCCGGCAGCCTTTGAAGGAATTATTTGTGTCTGTGAATTTCGAAATCCGTGCAACACACTGACTTCGAAGCGGGACCGCGCGAAAATGCGCATGCTTGGAAAAAAACGTCAACAGCCGAAATGTCGTCACAAAGGTCGAACCCAAAATGTAGCTTGTGATCAACTGCAAAGAAGTAAATAAGTTGGTGCCATCACGTCAGCAACTCTGCAGGGTGGTAAATACTGCACAGAACAATGCGGAGTGCAACGACCATTTTATTTTGCAGTCAAGCGGACCACTCAAATGACAGTTGTCATCTACATTGTCTTTATCACATTTCTTTGTTTACAATTGAAAAAAATTGTTGGGTGTAACAGTTTCGCCCAGCTCTGTTCCTACAAAGTTTAAAATGAGGACGTGAGTTTTGTGGCAGCGTGACTTCTGCTCCTCCCTTTATTATCTTGCTACATGCTTTTGTTTTTTTTTGTCGTTAAATGTCTCCTCATTCAAAATATCACCTGGAGACTTTTATTAGGTCAGAACAGCACTGATAATCTCTATAATAATGGCAAAGAAAGGATTCATTTCCTAAGTTCAGAAAGTTCATCAAGCACATTTATTCCTGGTAGTCTTTGACCTCCAGAGCTTGCTGATTGCATTCATCTCTGTTGGACATGTCCTACACGATGTTGCCTAAAGATCATCACAGATAATGACAGATAAGGACAGACTCTTTCTCTTTCTGTGCCATGGATTTGAATGCAGCGTGATTTTATAAATTTGAAGTCACAAGGGGACATGCACATTGACACGCAAGCACTCCGAGTGGCAAAACACATCCATCAAATGTCCAAAAACCTGCATTAACACACTCACACAGTCATGCATGTGGATTTCATGGTTCAAAAAACAACAACCCCAAAACTAAAAAAAAAAAAAAAAGACATGCTCTTTCTCATCTGCTTCTCCATAACAGTCTGGGGTTGGAGTTGAAGAACTTCTGGTCTATGTTGTGTCCTGGGTTGGCATCTCTGTAGCACTGGTGTGCTTGGCCGCCTGTCTTATTACCCTGTGCTGCCAGGGGGCGCCCTGGCACACAGACCACAGCACCATCCATTGCAACCTGTGGGCCAACCTGCTCATGACCGAGTTGCTCTTCCTTGTGGGTGCCAACAAGACTCAGTACTCAGTGAGTGAATTTAAATGTCGGAAGGAAATACCGGCAGTTGATATTCTGCTTCTGCGTAGCATTTTTTGGGATGTGACAACAGTTATGTGCGACTTGTTCTGTAATTTTCTGATTTTACTCTTGCTGCGGCGTCCACAGGTCGTGTGTTCCATCATCGCTGGCCTGCTTCACTTCTCCTTGCTCTCGGTGTTTTGCTGGTTGTGTCTGGAGGGGGTGGAACTGTACCTGCTGCAGCGGGAGGTGTTTGAGGGGCGTAACTCCAGGAGGAAGTATTTCTACCTGTGCGGCTACTCTATACCCGGGCTGGTGGTGGCTGTCTCCGCAGCCATTGACTTCAGAGGCTACAGCTCAACATCTGCGTAAGTGGAGTGCGTGCGTGCGTGTGTGCGTGCGTGTGCGTGCGTGTGTGTGTGTGTGCATGTGCGAGTGCATATGTTCGACTTTGTAATCGCGGAAGCTCTGACTTTCCGGTGATTTGTTTGTGTTTTCATGTGTGTTGCGTGCCGGTGTGCAGATGCTGGCTGCGCACGGACAATTACTTCATCTGGAGTTTCCTCGGACCCGTGGCTGTCATCATTACGGTCAGAGTCCTCGCTCACAGTCGGATACGCTTCTTTTTCAATACTTGGTATCTGGTAAACATCCAAATGGAAAGATTTTAACCAGTGTTTGCTGTCTACCACAGCTGAACCTGGTTATCTTAGTGATGACCTTACATAAGATGCACAGCACTGCCGCCTTGAAGCCAGACTCCAGTCGCCATGACAACCTGAGGTTAGTATGGTGTGCTGTTGATCTCCTACTGAAGATGCGGAACACAGTTAAACCCAGTTCTTTGTGCTCCAGTAGCTGCGGTCAAAAAGTGATTTGTTGAGCAATCATTTCTACGATATTATTTCCATTTTCGTAGGTGTCAGACGTTTTGTGAAACACAGGCTAACTCTATTCTATACTGTTATTTTCAATTGCTAGTAACCCCACATTTCATTATTCAGCAAGAAGGTTATGTTGTCCCATGCTTCTGTATTTCCTAGCATGATTTGACAAAAAAATACCAGGGTAAATTTCACCAATCATAATGGAGGAGTTGTAGCAAGGGCCAAGGAGGATCCCATTAGATGCTCTGGGATTGACAGAGGTTTGCACTCTATGAGAGCCCTTCTGTCAGCAGGATTATGTAAAAGGCTAAGCCATTGAATTTCGCTGCCTAGCTGACCCTTTTCCTTAGGAAATACTACATAGACCTTGGCAGACCTTGGCTTCATACAGTGGCCTTCTAGTTTCAAAAAGTTTCATCTCAAGTAATGGCATCTTCTGGAAGTGTAAAGCGCACTGCAGCAGTTTTGGCAGCGACATCAACGTGCGCTACCGCTCTTCATCTAACGTGAGAAAAGGTCAAACTTTAGCAATACTTGATGAATGAAGAACAGTGGAGAGAGAAATATTGCTCTCACCCTTAGAAAAGCAAGTTGAAAAAAAAGGTTTCACTAACCCAAATATGTCAGACTGCTCTTTTCTAATCTTTCAGTCTCTATCTTAGGCGCATGCTCTCAGATACATTTGCTTGAACTTGCTGGACATGAATATGAGTAACACACGCTGCCAGCCCTATTTATGGTGATGGTTTAGCGGCCCTGGAAAGCAGAAAAACATTCGAAACTCCTCAGTGATTTCAAGCACAAGGAGACTGAAACAAGGAGGATCAAAAGCATTCATTTCCCATCCTTTTTTGAAGCTCTCAGGCTGAAAGTTAGAACGACGTTGCTGTCTTGATTGGCGGAATTATGCTCTCACGCTCACGGTTTGAAATGGTGGCCTGAAAACATATCATCTTTTGCCCAATTTGGAAGTGATATCTTGCCATTAGAAACTTGATGAGTGTGACCCCTGACTGATCTCCTGCTCCTCTTGTGTCTACAGGGCGTGGACGGTGGGCTCGCTCACGCTGCTGTTCCTGCAGAGCGTCAACTGGTCCTCAGGCCTGATGTTCCTTTCGGCGCCATCCCTCTTCCTGGCTTACCTCTTTGCCTCCCTCAATACCGCCCAGGGCCTCGTCATCATCATTCTGCACTGCTCTCTCGCCAGGAAGGTCAGTCCCGATGCACGCGTGCGTACGTGACTGTAAATGTTTGTCTGCAATATGACCATTTCTGACGGCACCACTGTGCGTTATTGTGTTTAGGGTCAGAAGGAGTACGGCCGATGCCTGCGTCTGTCTCAGTGCTGTGCAACCTCCTCGTCTAGCTCTCCAGACTCGGTGAAGGGGGCCGCTCTGCGGTCCAACAGCCGCTATACCAGCAGCCAGAGTCGCAGAGCCACAGCTAACAGACAGGTAGTCAATAGCGCGCTGTACTTCTATACCGGCATGCATTTGTCTGTATGTGAGTGAAGCTTAGCCCCGTATGAAATATTTCTGGTCCAGAGTCGCATCAGGAGGATGTGGAATGACACCGTGAGACGGCAGACCGAGTCGTCCTTCATCGCTGCCGATGTTAACAACACGCCGACTCTTAACCGAGGTGACGGGTCTTATGTGGAACGCTTGTGTTTCTTGCACTGTTGCTGTAGAATATGGTGTTTATCCGTCTCCGCTTTTCTCCCTGCAGCTGCTTTGGGGAACCATTTTCTTACTAATCCAGTGCTGCAGACCCATGCCGGAGCCTCTCCTTATGACACCATGCTGGCTCAGGGATACAACCAACCCTTCACCTCCACAGGTCCGTCTCATTACTACTCCCCATTACTCTTCCTCTGTGGCTGATCCTCTTAACACAATTCTCCTCTGTTGGCATATTTCAAGGTCCTCTTATTTATCTAACCATACTCGAAATCATACGGCACAGCGGATACTGTTTTCTATTAACATTTATTTATGTGGGAGCTTCTTGTAGCTCGACATTTATCTGCCAAAAAATGTCTTATCTTTGTCTTCTTCTTTGTTTTTCTATTCCAGTTTCTCTGAACATGTCTTTCTTTCTTTTTTTTTTTGTGCCGTATTAGTGCTTTGAAATAAAATTTCTTTTATTCATTTCAATGATTCACGTGCTATGGATCTGTTGTATACTTGTGTGGTGTTTACTTTTTGAGCATTGTTGTTTGAATGTTTTTTTTTGTTTTTTTTGACACTTTCCCTCTCTGTCTCTCTGTCTTAACGTGGACCAGTTGGAACCTTCAGAAACAAGCCGAGTATGAGCTCTTCTTTACTGTGCTCACTCAAGTCATTTAGTGCCACCCTCCTTGTGTACTGTGGTTCAATTCACAAAGTAAAAATTCAAAGTAACTATGCATAGCTCATGATTGCACATCTCCAACCAACCAACCAAATCCGACCATGTCATGAAATAATACAGCCAGCACCTGTATCCTCTTTGGGCCTCATCCTCAGCAGGCACAGGAGCATTAAGCTACGCTCATTCATTCATGCATCTGCCCATGATAATCTTTTCATCTGAGTATTTTATGGGATCTCTGGCCTTCTGTAACAGGTGACTTCCTGTTTCCTCCAACAGAGGGTGGTGTGTCCCAGAGCCAGGAGTCATGTGGGCTGGACAGTGTGTGTCTCAATGGAGGCTACACTCCCAACACCTTCACCCTGCACGGGCTAGGGGCCACGCCTGGGTCCAGAGCTGGCGTGGTAGGCAGCACCGATCTTCTGAGGGAGGGAGGAGTCGGGATAGTTGCAGATGACATCTCCCCAGCACTCCTGACCCCTCATGCTGCCGCAGACCTGGGCGGCAGTGCGGGAATGCGTCGTAACCTCTCTGATGCAGCAGCGCTCGAGAAGATGATAATCTCAGAGCTGGTTCAGAGCAACCTGAGGCCCTCAGTCGACATGCCCGTTCCTCCCGAGCGCTACGGAAGCCTGGCGAGGCCTCACCACCACGACAGAGCAGCTCTCACTCACACTGCCACATTGAGTCGACACACCCAGCAACCCCAGGAGGGCTGGGCTGCCACCATGCAGCCAACCACTCGGCACAATACACAGGAGGGCTGGGCACATATGAGGCACCACCCACAGGACACCGAGACACATTCCGTAACACATGGACAAGAACATGCCACAACGCCACGCATGCAAGATGGCTGGTCGCACTCACGTGTTCCTGGAGATCCTGAGTCCCGTGAGGTGCTCAAAGATGGGGAGAGATCGCAGTTACAAGGCACCCTGGGTCTTCGCGGGCTCCAGGACAGGCAGCAAGCACGCCCCCCTGATGTTCAGGCTCGGCCTTACTCCACCCTTAGCCGCACGCCTGGTACTCTGTCCCGCCACCGCAGCACAGTGGAGTCGAGTGGTGGGCCGGACAGAGACAGGGAGAGGGACCGGGATCGTTACCGGGATAGGCCCCTACCGCCGCCTCCTCCCCCTCCCCCACAGGAATCCGAGCCCCTTTACAAAGCTCTGGAGGAGCCGCTGCTGATGAAACAGAGGGAGACTGTGGAGACATGGCGAGGCGGGCAGGACAGGGAGAAAGACGAGACATTTCTCTTAAAAAGAGACGTAATGAGGGACGAATGGAGGGGAGGCGTCGACCGAGCTAGGGATGAGTCTTTTACATCTCAGAGGAGAGAGGAAGACATGGATGAGTGGAGAGGCGGAATGGAGAGAGGGAGAGAGGAACCTCTTCTGCTGGAGAAGAGAGACGGGAGGATGGACGTGTGGCGAGGAGGGGCGGAGACGGAGCAGGAGGAGACGTTCATCACTCAGAAGAAAGACTTCGCTATTGACGGATGGAGAGGCGCGATGGAAAGAGAGAAGGATGAATCCTTGTTTTTGAAGGACAGAGATGGCTGGAGAGCAGGGATTGAACGAGAGAGTGAGAAACAGAGGGATAGAGCGCTGGATGTGTGGCGAGGGGGAATGGATATAGAAAGGGAGGAGTCTTTCCTGTTTGAGAGCAAAGACGGAGGTCTTGATGGGAGGAAGAGGGTAAAAGAGAGAGGGTCTCTTCGGTATCAAGGCGAACGGGAAGATTCGGATGGCTTTGCTCTACCTTTGACCCCTGATCTTGACCTTGACCCTGACTCCTCACCCATCTACGCCCGGGATTCAAACCCCTCCCCGCATTACCCCGGAGAACGCCGCTCGCCTCCTCTCAGTATCTTCCCACGAAGCTCTCCTCCAACAAATATCTTTGCTCCACGAGACACTAACTCGCCTCCTAACAATCTCTACTCCCGCCACTCCCCTCAAGTGTACAGCCGCAGCAGCTCCCCTCCTCGCTTCTACACCCGCACCTCCCCTCCGACCCTGTCCTACCCTGACAGTAGCCCTGAAGGTCAAGACGAGGTCAGCCCCACTGGCCAGCCCCAGCGGCCTGCCCTGGAGCTGCCCTACAGCCTAGGGAGACCCCCACTCGGCCCGCGGCCCAATCACCTCCAGACCTTCTACCAGCCACCGCAGCCGCCGGCATCCAATGGAGAGGCAGTGTATACAGCAGAGCCCACCTCTGAGGGAGACGATGGACAGATGCAGCGGGTGACGAGCCTGTGACTAGGGCGGTGGTGATCGGGGCATAGAAACCAGGGAGGAGGAGGAAGATGGCGATAACAACAAATAGCGATCATCAAACTGATAGAAATGAGGACGATTTAGGCAAAAACCATTACTATGATAGATGGAAGAAGCAATGATGACAAAGGTGATGGCTCCTCCCTGTTTCTATCTCCCGATCACCACGAGACTTTCCCCCTTTCATGGTTTGTTACTTTTCTATAACTGTGATCCATCCATAGCTCCTCCTCTTCCTCTCTTCTCCTTTCCTGAATCCTGCTGTGTCTTCCCGGCTCATCAGTGCTTTTCCTTAACAGCCCAATGTCTAAGTTTCTATTGGTTCATTGGCTGGGTGTTGCCCCTCCTTGTAGCAAGCAAACAGTGTGTCAAAGAAGCACTTGTGTGTTGCCAAAAAATCCTTTCAAAGAACATTGTGCATGACTTTCTTGTGGCTATACAAGGCTACATAATGTATGAGGAAAGCACTCAAGTGTGTTCTGGGTGTGTGTGTGTGTGTGTGTGTGTGTGTGTGTGTGTGTGTGTGTGTGGCAGCAACAGCTACAGAGGTCGGTGGCTACTACCTCTATTTATTTTCAAAATGTATGATGATGGTAGAGCTTGTAAGTCCCCTCATCATTCAGCCACTAATATTCATCTGCCACATGTAACAAAATGCAATCACAGAGGCAAAATCAGTTCTAATAACAGGAGAGAGGTGAAAGGTGCCATGATGCAACAAACTGAAAACAAGCACAATGGAAAAAAAAACTGTCTTACAATGGAAAGAGTAGACAGAGTTAGAGACCACAGCAGAGGGTGCAGCTTACCATCTAACAAACACAAATGCATATAACCAGGAGAACTATTTTGCATCATTTTTCCACATGAACTAAAACTGAGCAAATTCAACCGGAACCACTGCATGACCTGCGAGTAATCACTGTGCTGTAAAGCTTCCAGCACCAGCCACTTTACAAGGACTGATAAATGAATTTCACTGTGCCACTTTCTGGTGCGTGGACAGAGAGGAAGCCTGACAGCGAATGAGCAAAATTGAAAAATCAAAAGGGAGTGATAACAGGCAGAAATGTTGATTGAGCGCAAAAAACTGGTTGGGAGGGGTCAAAAGACGGTGTTTCCTTTTGTGCTGGAAGGGAAGAAAGTGAGCGTTCACTTGAGAGAAAGGGCTGAGACAGCGGGAGGGGGAATCACACCATCACACTGTGGTGGGTTAGCATGGAAGCTGTGTGTATAACTGGCTGTACATATAACGTGAAAGGGAGTCCACACCTCGCATACAACAGGCATCCAATAAGAGTCAACCAAAAGAGCAAATAAGTGCCGACATGATCCTAAGATATCATCATGGAATAGTTGATGTCTCTACTAAAAAGGTGCTACTCCTAAACAGTACATGATCAGGCAGGTCCATGATTCATCACAGTCTACCATGGGAGACATGCACACACACCACAGCGATAAACAACGGAAAGAGAGTCCCCACAGATCACAAAGGGGAACCTCGCCTCTGTTTGTGTGTGTGTGTGTTTGTGTGTGTGTGTGTGTAACCCCATGCACACGTTACTATCCCTTATCATCATGGACATCCATCAAAACAAGCAGCTGAATTATTCAACACGACAAAATAAAGGAACATCCTTGTGCATGGTGAAGAATAAATGGCTTTATAATTGATGAACAAGAAGATGACAAACACAAAGGTTTACTATAGTGCAAGCAACTCTCATTTGTTGTATTATATGCATCCATGTCTGTATGTGTGTGCAGGAGGATCTTTCACACCTCACTACATATGTAGGAAAATAAACTTAAATGGGCACATAAATATGAGTAGACATCATACAACAAAGCTTCTCTTATTCCTTCAGGGATGACTTGCACACAAAGCAGCTCGGAGCTCAGCCAAATAATTTTATTTAAAACAACAATAGCAATGGTCTTGATACTCAAATGTGGAGACCCGCTGCTTATTTAGAAAATACACACAAACAGAGGGAGGAGAGTTATGACAGAGGCAGAGAGACAGACGACAGTGAAATAGAAGAAGCGGGAGGGAAACCACCAAGAGAAGACTGGAAATGAAAAGACAAAGGCAATAAGGCAAAAGCAAACACTGGAGCTTATTGAAAGTGCCAAGGTACACACGCACACACACACACACACACACACACACACACACACACACACACACACACACACACACACAGAGGGATGGAGATGTAGCATATGCCTCCAGTAGTGCCAGCTGGAGACATCTGGTGCCAAAACTCCACAGGTCAAACTCAGTGACATGCTCCCTGAAGCGTGGATGGGAGAGTTTGTGCATGGGTGTGTTTGTGTGTCTCTGTGCCAAATAATTAAAGTGGCCATTATAGTTACTGTACAGTTTAACTTTTAGAACACATACAAAACACACACACACGAGTTAATAATGCCGGTACATTCACATAAACACACACTCACAAATTCACAAATAATCAAAGTGCATGTGCATGTAAATGCTCATGTGCATGATGGTAATGATCTGGGTTGTGTATGATTAAACACAGATGTCTAAAAGGGAAGGAAGAGAGACAATTTATACAAGACTAAGCTTGCTGGCCCGAGGCCTGGCGGTTTCAAGGGACAAACCCAATAAGAATGTTGCAAAACTGCAGAAAAACAAAACCGCAACATTGCACAATTGTGTGTCTTATTTAAAACAGAGCATGCAAACACAAAAGATACTCACGACGGGTTTCAAGATCAACACAGTGATGTATGTGTGGTGTGATATGCAGTATATACTTAAATGCTGTGTCTGTAAACCAGAGCAAAAATACTTTATAAGGTCACTGGAACCGAGGGAAAAATAACTGGAAAACTGATTTCTGGTTTCACTCTAAGCGGCTGTTGTTGTTCCTCCAACATGGCAGCCAAACATGGGATGTACCAGGAAATCTTATGCAACCTGACCACAAGTGTTATCACAAAAACACACATGGGGTTTGTTTATCCATTCACAATATTCTGTTGAAAATATCAGAGAAAATCTGTCTGCTTCAAAACAATGACCAGTCTGTTTGAATTAATAACACAGAACTACATATTTAACTGTATCAAAGTAATGAAAAGATAAAAGCCTTGCTTAAGGGAGAATTTAAAAGTAGGACTCAAGTGGTACTGTAAGTACTACTCTAGTAGCACACTGGTGGTACTGTAAGAATCTAGCTTTTTGGGGGGGTTCAACCTCTTACACTTCAAACAAACAGGGAGATATGATCTCAAAAAAGGTTGAAATAAAAGGAGCAAATCTATGCTTTAGAATCAAAGGTCAGATGACAGGAGAGTATCAAAAGTAGAACATGTCTTTAAGTTAAAGAAGTTAAATATAGCAAAATAGTTGAATTTTTTTTTCAATCTAAATGGTCCTCTGAATTCATATGAACCTTTTTAGATATTAAAGACAAATTCTTGAACAGCTTAAATGCTTACCATTTACAGAGTAAAAAAAATACTTAAAGATTTTACACAAACTTTTAAACAAATGGCAACTAAAATAGCAAGTTTTTTGTTATCATTATGTAGTAAAGGTTACCATTACAATAAACATTAATTTGACAAGTTAAAGAAAAAACTATTGCCCTCACTTTCACAACAAACTTCAAAACAATAGCCTCATCCCTCAGTCTGTGTCAATAATAATGCACAGACGCAGCACTGAGTATAAGTCGGGCATGTTTTGGCACAGTGTCTGCACCCAATACAAAATCACTGTAGTTATGCATGAAAAACAGAGGAAAACAGATTTGAAGTGGAAGAGTATCTCTGGTGTAGACAGCTGCTTTGATTAAAATAGCACATTGGTGTATCAGCTCTCTCATATGACTGTGAGAACTAAAAAAAAAATGGCTGAAACACCTCGTGTGTTGATATGCTGCAAGAAAGAGAGCTGGTTTTACGATGCTACAGTAAAACGCACAACTCGTGCTCCCGTTTATAATATTTATTTTTTCAGATTGATGCAATTTATCATGCCAAAAATAAAAATAAAATCACAAAGGTCTAAGATGTATATTCATCTTAAGGGTGACTGTGTTGCTGAGAAGTAAAACGGCGCTCTTCAAACCAAGGCGAGTTTGCTGTAGAATTAGCGTTGGCTCACAGCTTCACCCACAAACAGACAAACACAGAAACAGAGATATGATTGTTATATTGGTTGTCCAGCATTGCTCATTAGGCTGAAGAGAGATGCACTGGCAGTGTCCAATCAGGCTGTGTGTGCATGCCGGTGTGTGTGTGTGTGTGTGTGTGTGTGTGTGTGTACTAGCAGTGACTGTTTAGCAGAAGTTTGTGTGCTCATTAGACTGCCCGTCGAGAGAACATGAGCCAGTGGCCAGAATTACACACACGCACGCACGCACGGCACACGCGCGCGCGCGTGTGCGCGCACACACACACACACACACACACACACACACACACACACACACACACACACACACACACACACACACACACACACACACACACGCACACACACACCCTTACACACACACACAGAG
>CAAKHG010017159.1:0-25522 GCA_901007715.1 Dactylopterus volitans | reverse complement strand
GATTGTCATTTGCAGCTTTCTATCTCTGGGCATCTTACCTAGGCTAATGAAGTGACTTAGCCCTTATAAGAGTAAAACTCAGTACTATTGTTAGGCACCTCTACAAATAGGAAGATCACACATTAATTGCTGTGGTGGCTACATCTCCATTACTGGTTTTTGTTGAAGAGTCTGGCTTCAAACCATTTTGTTTTCCTCTATTTGTATAGGATAATCTGAGCATTGTATTGAGTGTAGTTGGAATGCAACTGTGCAGCATGTTTTTAAATGTGCACTGATAAGCTTGGGACGTGTATGTTATTGTGTATGTGTATTGTTTATAATTTTTTTTTTTTTAATCACAGATATTTACCAATTCTGCTACTGTAGCTGTATTACTGTAAACCTCATACATGACTGCTGCTTTACATTTTTACTTTATGGGACCAACTCCCTGGCACAAAGAAGCTTAGTTAAAACAAAATAAGTTAATTGTAACTTGAGTGACTCCAAGGTTTACATGCAATGCAGTGGAACGACAGATTAGTGTATGGATAAGGTAAAATGAACCTCACACACCACTGTTACTCTGACCTATCCAGGAAGTTGCTGTTGAAAACTGATTGGATGATCGATCAATCTGTCTGTCACGGGCTAACTTTAATCAATTGTAATATATATGTACATATTGAAATCTTTTCCATTAAGATCAGTCTTCAGTGCCAGTCTTTGCTCCTCTTTCAGTAAAAAAAAAAAACCCACTGTAATTCTGATTATGATTGCTGTTATTGCAGCAACTATGCTAACGTGCTAACGTCTTCAGGAGCTGCCATTGTTTAAAAAAAAACAAAAAAACGTGCTACTTACTGTCATGACACCTAAACTACTGTATGTAGTTCAGTCACAGGCACATAGCTTGAAACCTGGCGAGATGGATTCTCACATGACCTTGTGAGGATTTAATGTCCTTTATGTTTTGATTGTAGACGCAAATGGAGGTTACAGATGTCAAAGATTTCTGTGAAAAGTTAGCTGTGTGACAATGGCTTCTTTTTTTTTTCGCAAAGCTTACAGGCTTCTTTGTCAGTGTCTGGGAAATGCTAAATGTTGTGTCTCCACTGTTGTCTGCCTCTAGGATGAGCCTATCTCCATTATCAGTGCTACTTACCAAAGCAGCAGTTCAGGATTACCAACACAAAACTGCTTTGATTTGTTTTTGCTGTGATGTCAGCCTGCCTGTTTCTCTCTCTCTAACCTCGTTGCCACATATACCTCTGAACTTTTCTGCCTAGAGCCCAGTGTCAGGTTTCTCATCAAGCTCTCTGAATATGCTGGTGTAAGAATAGCTGAGGAAGTTACAAGCTCTTAGTCTCTCAAGGAACAACACCCAAGTGTAAATTAATAGCTACCCGCAACACGTCAAGCTAATTATTATACACTCAGCCGTTTGATGGAGTGAGGCAGATTTTTTTTTTTTTTGTTTTTTTGTTTAATGGTTAAAATTGGGCACTGTGGCATTTACAGGAGATTTGCCATGTTCTTAGCTAAGTATTTGTAGCAGTTGTTTATATGTGCTATTTGTAGGCTAAAGCTGTTTTTATTTGATGGGATTCAGTGGCACATGTGCCTCTGTACCTGACGTCTCCAATCGTGAATGTCTCTGCTCATAACAGTGCGCGGTGCCCGTGTGTGGGCCGACAGCATAGAGCAAAAATGAAGTCTCCTCTCTGGGAATTATCTGCTAATAATATGAAAGGGCCAGTTTGTCAACGAGCCAACACACCTCATTTTTTCAGTCCAGTTGCAGTATATACCGGGAACACACCTGGGTTTGTTTTCAAATCAAGTCTATAACTTTTTTTCTGTTTTTTTGTAATGGACAGCTGGCTAATCTTAAAAATGGCTTAACAGAAATCTGCTATTTATGCATAAATCAATTATTGCACTATGATTTATAAGAAGCATTTGAATTGTAGAGAATATGTGTGCTACCTGTTTATTTATTTATTTATTGATTGATTGTGCTCCTGTGATTTTACTAGCTTGATTGTTGTAGGTCTTGATTTCAAAATGGAGCACTTAAATGCAATGTGAAATGTGTATTGCTTAACCTGCATGAACGCTTTTAAATGTTAGCCTCTATAATTTATTTAATCATGAAATCACAACCATAACTGTTGTTGTTGTTGTTTAGTGGTATTGTTAAGATTAAATTATTTAAGTGATTTTAAAATAGTATTTGGTTATTTAAAGAAATTCAACAGTAACACTACAGAATGTAATATACAGCATCCAACCCAGTTGATTGAAGGTCTAAACACTCAGTACTTAATGGAAATGTCATACTCTTAAGCAATTATAATGTTATTAAAAGCAGTGAATTGCATATATCTCAGACATAATTTAAGTGTTGAGTTGAACATTTTTTGGTTGGTTTTTGAGCTGTTAGATTGTTGTTGAAAAAAGGCTTAAGCGTTTCTACAATCATTCCCTCTGCTTTAAGCAGAATGTTATATTTTGCCCTCAGCAACTCATCAATAAAACGGTTCTCAAACATCAGTTGCCTGTCATAATTGTTCTAAAACGCTGGTAAAAAAGGTCTTGCATATTAACAGTTTACTTTGAACATTTTTCTGTGTTGGCAGAACTTCAGCTGGTTTGAAAGAATCTCACAATCTTGGACACCTAGAACATGATTAATAACCTTTCTTGAATTCTACATTTTCTTGTGCAGTTTTGGAACCAGTTACATAAAAGTGGCTGTGTGCATCGCAAAAGGCACAGTTGCCTCGTTTTAGTTGCAATGTTTTTTATTATCAGTTATTGTGTCCGTTATGTATTTGTGGCATCAGCTGTATTTATTTTTAATGTTGTTGGTTGTTTGTTTAATCATTGCTTAATGGCCTTCAGAGTGCTATCAAAGGCAGATTTTTGCATTAAATCACTAACAGCTTTTGTACAGCAATTGATGTTGAGTACTGTTATCCTTGCTGCCTTCATATAATTTCTACTTTACCTGTGGCTGAAGTGGAAATTATATTAAAGACCACAGTATCATGACCGTATCAGAATAGAAAAACTTTATAACACTGTTAGTTAATACTTGATCACTAGGGGTAAGTAATTCATGTTTGTTGTTTGAAACTGGCTTCAGCTATGAGTAAAATATCCTAACTCAAATCTTTGCATTTTGCCTCCAGCTGCCTGCTGCCATCAGATATAGAAGAATTGGAACAGAGACATAAGTGTCATCAGAACTCTGCATTGGAGGCTGTTCTCAGGTCACTCTGCCCAGCACATTGTTCCTTACTCTACCAGATGCTGAAGTTGGCACACCAGGAACAACTGCTCTCTTGCTGTGACCACAGACCCGTTGGTCGAACTGAAACTCACTGCTGTCGTTGTGGCGTACACCCACAAGATAATGTTACCCCTCTTCCTGTCGGATTTTGTGAATGTAAAGTCCATGACGGCAGCTCGTTCTACTGCTTAAATGACTGTGTTCAGCAAGGTCATGGCAGTGCAACGTACCATCCAGAGGACTCAAAGTCTAATTGTAGCATTCATCACTACCCATTAGATGACTGCAAAAGTGAAGCTTCGCTCGGATCGAGCTACTGCTGTACGCAGAGATGCAGGATGGAAACTTACACTGTCGTGTGCCCCAAGAGGGTGCACCTCATTTCCTGCCGAAGCCTGGCTATGGATCATATCAGCAACATAGTATGTTCTTTTGCATCTACTTCTGCATCGAAATCCCCTTCATTGTGCACTCCCACCTCTGCTCTAAGTCCTTCCTCACTGATCTACTGTAAACATCATAATCCCCAGCGTTATCCCTGTTATTCAAACCATGCCTGTCTGACACAGGTCAAGAACCCAATAGAAAAAGGGGTGGGAGATCGGGATCCTCCTTGTCCTGTCCTGAAGCGAGAGCACAGCCCCTCTCCTCCCCCCCTTTCCCCGATCCCCTCAGACATCACGAAGATAATGGATGAAAAGCCACCGTCACTCCTACACCACAGACAAGAGCAAGCTGACCTAATGATTAAAGATTGTCTCACAAATACAAACCACGAGGGAGCAGATGTGGATACGACAACAAAAGAGGAGCCAGAATGTAGGACACCAAGTAGATCTCCATCTGAGCAGAATCCAAGTGGGACTTTATTGCAAGAGGTGGTGAGTCGCTTTAGTGAAAAACTTGACACCATCAGACCTCTGGAGAAGGACACGCCTCTTTCCCCCTTAGGCATTCATGTGTCTGGCAAGGAGCAGGTGCAGTCTCCCTCTACCAATCAGAACCTACAGTTTCATGCTGATGCCCATCTGACTGAAATCATCACGACAGTGCTTCACACAGGGAGTGCCAACGACTACAATCTCAGCGAGTTGTTCAATCACCATGATAGCAAAGAGCCCAAGTCACCAAATACTCGCTCCCGGCGTCGCCAGGAAGTCCTCGCTGCTATGGCAACACCTGCTGACGATGCTTCGACGCGAAGGCACACTTTACAAATTAAAAGGGAGCTTGCAATGTTTGACCAGTCCTACAATAGACGAAAGGTGCCACCAGCAAAAAGAGCAAGATTAAAAGATGGGTGTAATGGCACTCTGACTACGTCGAGCACTTCATCGGATTCAAGCCCAGCAAAAGAGCAGTCCAAAATTGAGTCAGGTGCTGAGAATCGCAGAGTTGGGGAGGGACCACTGAGCATGCTCTCCACAGGCAGTGACAGGGCTGACGTTAAGGAAGAGATACAGACAGTCATAGTTACAGAAGAAGTTCAGGTAATTAAAGCAGAGCAGAAAGAAATGGAAATATCCAATGAGGAACAGACGGTCACTCTCTCAGGCAATGAAATGCCAATCTCCAAGCTGCAGAGCAAGAACTGGAGCCAATGCTTAAAAGATGACAGTCTGCAACCACAGGTCATCACAGCGACTCAGTGTGGAAGTCTCCCTAAAGAAGACGACATGTTCAGCAATGATGGAGTTTACCTTGAAAATGACCCATCAGGTCAAAGCTCTGAAAATGGGAAAAGGTGTAATAGACCAGTTAAAGATTGGCATAGTACTTCTATAAAGAGTCAAAAATGTCCCTTTAACCACTCCAAGGAGTCAAGGAGATCCAGGAGAAACATAGTCCCGCCACAAAGATTTTCATCATATGTCACAGAGCCCAGGAAGATGTTCTTTGTAGCATGTTTCTCTGAAAGCATCTTTAACCAGAGCACACGACAGGACAAGGTTTCCCTCTCTACCACATTGGATGCCTTATCCGAAAGTCCAGATAGCAAGGACATCCATCTTGAATTGAGAGATGAAGCCCCTCTGTCCTCCTCTCAGCCTACGGGGGACAATTCCTTAACACAGAGAGAAGAATGCGGACAATCTAATACAGAGTCAAAAGATCAAAATCCTCAGCATATGGCTTCCAAAGATGAGAGCGAGAAACACGGCTTGGAAAATGAGAAAGGCGATAGCAAATGTCCCGCCAAGACTTTGGCAAGGCTACGATCATCTCCAAAAATACTACAGGTCTCAAAGGAAACTTCAAGAATGCCCCCAAACTCATCAGATATAGATGTTGCCATCAGGTCTCCCGTCTTAGTTGAGAACAGTGCCACCTCTCCAGTCCAGTACACTAGTCCAATAAAGCTCATGTTTGTGTCCCCAGTAAAAGATAAGGAAGGTGTCAAATATAGCCTAAAGTCAGCAGCATCCGGCACAAGTGCACACACACAGGAACATTTTGACCCATGTGAAGAGTCCTCATGGTCAGGGACACCCGAGAAGACGAAAAGCCAGACCACTGAGCAAGCGACTCACCGTGTGAAATCGAGTTTGTCACCACTTCACCACCACAAGTCTCCTACCTCAATTGCCAGATCCGCTTGCTCATCATCCAAGCCGGGTTCTACACCAGCCAAGTCTCCCTCTTCGCCACCCAAGTCGTCTTCACCAGCCAAGTCTGCTTCTTCACCAGCCAAGTCTGCTTCCTCACCAGCCAAGTCTGCTTCCTCACCAGCCAAGTCTCCCTCTTCGCCACCAAAGTTGTCTTCACCCGTCAAGTCTGCCTCCTCTCCTAAGGTAGTCTCTACATCCACTAAAACAGGTTCTAGGAAATCAGGTGAGGGCACTCCAACTAAGCGTGTAGCTGGAACTGAGTGCCAGAGATCCCAAGGCGACTTGCTATTGTTCAACGAAACGACTCCTAAAAGGCGCCCAGGCCGGCCAAAGAAACTGGGACCACACCTGGAACAAAAAGTGAAAAGACCGATAGGTCGTCCGAGAAAGCAGAAGGCTGTGGATGCAGTAATTGGGGTTAAAGCAGTAAATGGAGAATCCGTTGTAGCAACCGACACTGAGGAAAATGTGAACAAAAACCTCAAAATCACAGTGGTGTATGGACGCTCGAGGAGAAACAAAAGGATGGTGTCTGAGGGCTTTGATCAACTGCAAACAGAATTCCATGATGCCTGGCATGCAGTGGGCCTTAAGCACAACTTGGGCATATTAACGCAAAACCCTAAGATCAGTTCAGGTGGTATCAAGACGGCTTCAACGGCACTGACGGAGGAGCTGCGTTTTGTCAGCCCCGCGAAAGAGTCTGTGCCACAGTCAAGCAGTAACATCAAATGTCAGAAACGGGACGATGCTGTACCCTCAAGGAAACCGGGCAGACCCGCAAAAGTTAAAATCTCTGGAATCTCAGTCACAGTAACCACAGTGTCACCCAAGCAACGTAAAATTCAGATAAACAAAGATTTTAGGCAGCCTTTGGAAGCACAATTTCGCAAGAAAACACTCCTACCGGAATTCAGATCTCCCAAAGAGGCCCAGACAATCAGCCTTCAGTCAACAAGCAGACGCGCTCAACCAGAGGAAGGCGTAGAACCACAAGCCGAAGGTGAAAACACCCACCGGCCCGATCAGCCTGCGGCTGTGCGCCACTCAAAGAGGGTGAGGAAACCATCTATTTATTTTTTGCACGCTGTTGCCACCTCCACCTCTAGATCATACAGCCATAGCAATGCCCTACTCCGGCGCTCGAAACAGCTTCTGCTAAACAAGGTCAGCAATGAAAGGAAACTGGAGGAACAGATTAGGGTCGGGAAGTCAGGAGACAAGCAACAGTCATGTGGACAGGAGAGGGGGATCATCTCTCAGGACCTTAGCAGAATGGCAATGGTGTCTGTAGACTCAATCTTTACTCCAAGGGAGACGCTGCGGTGGTGGGCAGCATCAGCTGAGGAAAAGACCTTGAACAAGGAGCTCGCCAGACGAATACGTCTCATCTCTGACACCTGGGTTTCAGACACTGTGGAGAACCAAGATGCAATAGCCCTTAAACCTAAAAAGGGGTCCGAAATGAACAATTCATTTACCAAGAAGTCGAAAAATTCTTCTGTGGTTCGAACGCTGTTCGACTGTTCTCCTAACAAGCCGCGGTCCTGCACCATGCAGCAGCTCAGCTCCTGGTTCATGCAGACCACAGAGACGCAGTCTTTGGCTGTTGTCAAGAAGGCGAGCTCACGTAATCCTCATGAAGTTGTGCACTTTCCTCGTTCTGTCAACAAAGAGAGCGTTAGCCAAAGTCCACAGGCGGAGCGGCTGCGCAAACACATCAAGAAGTTTGCGAAAACGGTGCCAAAAAGTCCTTTTGAACACAAACAGGCTCAAAAAAGGGTGATGAAGAAGAATAAGGCAAGTCTGTCGGTGCGTAGTGTCAGGCGAGAGCTTTTCACAGCCGGGTTTGCAAGAGGCGGCCTCAATCAAAGACGTGATTGTTGGAGACGTAGAGAATTTGGTAAATACCAGGCCACTCTATGTAGGGCCAGGACAAGGTTCCTAACCCACAAAGAAAGGGAGAGGTGGCAAAAGAGGGAGAGGAAAAAGAAAAACCTAAAGGTTGCAACAAGTCATTCGAATGGATATGTAGTAACTCGACAGAAACCAAAGCGTAAATCATTACGCATATCAGTGAAAGATCAGCTGTCTCAGTGTTTGGACAACACTTTTGCGACCAGTTCTGCTGACCCAACTCAGAGACGCGTGGATGTGGCCAAAGAGCAGAAACTCTGCTCTAAAGCCTGGAGTCCAGAGACACTGAAGGGATGCCGAGTGTTTCTGAGGAAGATCAACTCTCCAAACAACGAATCAGCTGAGGAAGAGTGGGACTCCTGCACCGTGACACTGGACGACGGCTCGCCCCCCGCGTACCTGTTCGCAGGACGGGCGAGAGACGTCGGAGGAGTTGTTAAAGCTGTGAAAAGAAAAGGGAGCGTGAATAGGAGGACGGCCTCAACAGAGCTGATACGTACATCGGTCCAGAAGCAGGGCGAGACGCCGTCGGGGAGACCGAAAGGCAAATGTAAGAGTCCCGGCGTCGTGTCAGCCGAACCACCGCAGCAGCAGCAGCAGCCGCCGCCAGCGAAAATGTTGAGACAATCGAGAATGAGGGGCCTGACCGGGCCACGATGGTGTGACTTTGTGTTTGGTAAATACCTCGCTTCTTGCATTTGATACCACTTCAAAAATGGGTTTGTCAAGCGTGCGCCTCCAAGCAGTTCCACTCCAACCTCTGTCCTTTCTTTTCCGACAGGAAGCTAAAAGAAGAACGAGGCCTCCTCCTTCCTGGGAAAGGGACTGTGGTGCCTTTTGGAAAACGAGCTGACCACGTGGACTGACCATCCCACGATGGTTCAGTCTTGCCCTCAGCAATTATGTAGCAGTCTAACTTAAGAAAAGCTTGATGTTGCACTATTTTTATCCATGGATGTTTTTACCGATTTTTTTTTTTTTTTCTTACATCAATGCCTTTTTTCTTTCTGAACATGCTTCGTAGATCAAATCATTATTTCAAACCATTTTGATGGGACAAGTGCTTATAAAGGGAGCCTTGTCGGAGCAGCTGTACTGGAGAGAGAGACAGCTTGACTGCATAAAGATAGAATCCTCTGCCCGCAACGTATCTCTTTATCAGGACCGCCGCCTCCTCCAGATAATGATCCTTCAAAGATTTTAAGATGACACCAATCATATTTCAATACTTTATTCGTTGTCTTTGCCGTAAAAGCAGCTCTACAGGTTTTTTTTTTGGTTTTTGGTTTTTTTTAATTGATTTGTAATTTCCAACTTGGCACTGTTTTTAACTTTAAAAATAGCTAATTTAATTAATTGTCCTTTCTATTTAAAATTTAATGACATTCACTCAATCCGAGCCTTGCCTTATTTTATTTTGATGCCAGAGTCCACCAGGAGTCACCAATTTGCTATGAATGAAGGATTATTTTGGATAAAATAAGCCCCATCCTGACCCCAGTCACTGCCTGTACTATGGGCTCCTACTATGGAATATGGTTTTGAAATAATTGGCTGTCAGCTTTTACTTC
Source organism: Dactylopterus volitans (assembly GCA_901007715.1). Classification (NCBI taxonomy): domain Eukaryota; kingdom Metazoa; phylum Chordata; class Actinopteri; order Syngnathiformes; family Dactylopteridae; genus Dactylopterus; species Dactylopterus volitans. Next base: position 16,145 of record CAAKHG010017159.1, on the reverse strand, counting down.
GACTAAGTGTTTCACTTTTTCTTTAAAAGTAGCTCTCGAGCATTACTTGCTGGTCTCTGCATCGATCCACAATTAGCACATGTCATTTTTTTGTCCTGAATTCTTCAGAGTAAGACCCACACAATGTTCGAGGTACAGATGAGGCGATGAAGGAAGTTGCATCGTGCAATTGCAGAGGCAGATTCTGATTGATGGAGCTGGTTTTCAGGATCTGTCTTGTTTTGATCCAGTTATTTTATTGTTTTGTTTTTGATGCTGATAGTTGTTGACTTACTTTCATCCAAAGCATATACTGTATGTCCATGTCTACTTCTTGCACTAGTCCATCTGAGATTATTAATCCCACTACACAGATTTCTCCCTCCTCCCCCATATTTTGCACATTCCATATCCCACTACCAACCTCTACTGTAAAACTAGAGAATCTATTTGGTGCAATACAAACCCAGATGTTTTATCAGTATGTAGTAATTATTTTATTGCTGACAGATGAATGGATGTACACAAGTACCAATGGCCAGGGACGTCAAGTCACTTGTTTCCACAGCCATTTAATGTGATCTCAAAGGATATTTGCTATACAAACGTAGATTTGTTCCCCTCAATGAAGCAGAAAAAAAAACAGCATTTAATATCATTATTATAGCATTTAGTTTGTTTTATCCTAAACATACTAGCATTATTTACTGTCAGATGCAAGTGGGAGATGTGTTGCTCATTCAAGTTCCTGTTTTTTTTTTTGTTTGTTTTTTTTTCCTGTTGCAGCAAGAGATGCCTACCTCCACTGGGGCTACTTACTGTAAGCCTACTGCTCTTTTGCTTATCAAACCCGTGTGATAGATGAGGCCACAGCACTGGTCAGTTAACACTAATCTTGGATTACTGTTGTGTCCTTGCCTTCTGTTCAGAGGACAACTATATTCAAGATGTCTGACAGTTGGTCTGTACAAACCTGTAATGTTTTTGTGTGTGCGTGTGTGTGTGCGCGCGTGTGCGTGCGTGCGTGCGTGTGTGCGTGCGCGCCTGGCTACCTTTGTATGTATTGTCACTATGGTTGCACAACACAAGGGAGTTGAGGTGGCCCAGTCTTGCGACAAATTATCCTCTGTCACAGAACCTGGTGCTAAACATCTGTTGTATATTTTGTGTGTTTTTATACTGTCCTTTACAGATGCAATAGAGGTGTCTATGATTGGAACAATAAATTTTTTTTTTGGAAATATCAACTGAGCAGGATGATTATTGCTAACATTTTAGCATCCTTTAGGTATGATGCTGCATAAATGGCCCCTTCAACCACTGCATTTCATTCAGTTTACCTTAATAGGTTTTACCTGGCATTAATGTCAACCTGAGCGCAAGGATTGGATTTTGGTGGAAAGGTCAAGGTCATAGGATACTACACATTTTGGCCATAACTGATTTTCTATAATTAGTGTTTTTTGCTGATTATTGGAAAACCAACAGTTATCTAAAAGGATGACATGATAGGACATAATGGCATTTTTAATCTAAAAAGAAAGGTCAGCCTTTCCAAGATTTATCCAGTTCTCATGAAACGCTTGGAGGTTATTTCCATCAGTTTAGCACAAAAGTAAATTTGAGGTAAAAGATGAATTTGATTCAGGTTTAGAGGTCAAACCTTTACGTCACAAAACATGTATTTGGACATCAGCCATACACTGATTATGGCAACATTTTCAACATGTCTTAATAGCATGAAATGTGTCCACTCTAAATACGTGAAGTACAACTCAGCCTTCACTTCATATATTATTGAGCGACATTGATGTTTAAAGCAACTTGGCTAGTTTGCACAGGCATACAACTTTATTCTAATTTTTTAAGGTCTTTACGAGGCAAAGGGTGATTGAACAACCTCCGCTGCCCTAAACCGATTCCAGCTGAGTGGTTTAGTCAAAATGAAGTGGACAGCCTTTGTTGATAAACATTTTACTTTTATTAAAAAGATAAGACAGACACGGGAAAACAAAGGAAATATTGACTATTATATTAGAAAGTGACACCAGACAGGTTAGGGCCTTATTCAAAATTAAAAGATAAGTGATTACTCCTGCATTTGTGAACAGTATTGACTGCTTGAATAATCATTAAAATACACAAATGGCATGTAATATCAAACTTGAATGAGCTGATATTTATGACACGTTAGCTTCCTGGTTGATGAGAGGGTTAAGATCCAGCTTCGTCTTCTCCAGGGCTGCAGCCTTGGCCCGGCGCGAGGGGCGCATCACGGGCACCGCCTCTGGAACGTTCTCTCCGTCACTGTTAGGGAAGACAAACGGCAAAACATGAATATCTGAGTGGGAACGTGAAACCTGCTACTGGATTATCGTTGTGTGTCTGTCGCGCGCTGACAGAAACGGCTCCCACCTCTCCTCTGATGACTCCGCCCTCCTGCTAGCTTTTCTGCCTCCTTTGGCTGCGCAGACTTTCCTCTGACCTGTGCACACAAACACTCAGGTTACCTAACAATGCTGAGTCAAAAAAGATGTCTAAAAATACACAGGCGCGATGAACAGCTGCATTTTAGATGAGTGTTCAGAACCTGCATTACCTCTTTTGGCTCTCTTGGCAGATTTAGACAGCTCGTCTGCTGCGGTCTCTGTGGAAACACATCAAATGGAACGTTCAGATTTTTCGCTCTCGCTGCTTCGATGCAGAGAATTTAGATCCATTTAGCAACAGTCGGGCGAAGAGCTGTCATAAACGTGCTGCGAAAGTTTGTTAAAAACGGGCACTGAGGAGACAATGTCTACGGCTGCTGCGGTTTAGCAGGTGTGAGGTGGTATTTTTTACTGCTCGTCAGTGTGTTTGCATGTGTACCATCTGCGTTGACATCCAGTGGTTGCAGGGCAGTGGCACTGAGGAGCTCGGCCTGTTCCTTGGAATCCACCAGGTGATGAAGAAGCTTCTCCAGGGCACGGAGACACACGCGGTCTTTCACCACCTGAGGACAAAAACACGGAGACAGGAAATGAAACATGAGGCTTCACAGGAGGCAGATATGCGGATGTTTAAATTCAGGCTGTCCGTACCTCTACTAGCTGCTGCAGCAGTGTGTGCAGGTCCTTCCTGACCGTTTCATCTCTGCTGAGCTCCAGGTTGCTTAGAGTCTTGGCATAGAGACGCACCTCGGGGGCTGTAGGGTCCTTCAGCATCTCCCCACAGATTCGCACCGCCAAGTAGTCATGGACACATACCTCCTGAAGACAGGCCAGCGTTGCACGCGCGTACCCGTTCAAATTAATTCTGTCTTTGCCAAAACCATTTTTGAATACGTGAATAGACTATGGAGGCACTGCGTTCTCCAATGAGTGTACAATTCCTGCTAATGCAATGCAAGGAAACAACTTGGAGAAATAGGTATGAATTTGTGGTGCAAAAAGTTTTCGTGGAAAGCTCATTACACAAAAAGACAATGGACACCAATGAGATGGATCAGTGAGGGAGAGGGTGTGGGGGGGTCTGAGCTGACATCAGTGTCGGGGGTTTCTTACCTCGGTGTTAGTTGAGGGTTTCACAAGAGCACTCGGGCGGGTCAGCTCCACAAACAGCTCCACCACATTGTTAATATCCACCTCTGCTAATGGAGAGGTGGCAGGGGCGTTCATCAAGGTGCGCACAGTCGGCAGGAAACCCTCCTCCACGACCTCCTGGTGGGCCCTAATACACACACACACACACACACACACACCATCAATTAATACACAAATACTCATTTTACTTTAGCAATTAATCAGTGTAATAGCAGGATAAGAAATCGTGTTTCTTCAATTGGATGTCTGAGATTCTGGATTTTTTCCAACAAACCAAGGAACTGAGATTTTACTGCAAACACCTGCAACATCACCAATGCTGACATCACTTCCTGTGATTCACCCTGCTAACGCCAACACCTTGGATAGGTGTTGCTGCTACAGGAACATTTTTTGCACTACTGAATTAAAAGCGCTTGTCAGTGCTAATGTTAGCACTTCAATAATAATAATAATATTTTAATCAATTTTAATGTGAGTTGTCATGATAATACACAGTGACTGATGAGTATTCATAATGGTTAACTGAATCACGAGCTCCAACCCTTCTCAAACCAGACCCTTCCTACTTCCCGTTTGTTCAAGTGAAACGGGAAATGTGAAATTTAGGATTCTTTTTTTATATATATATAAAAAAAGAAAATCATACTGTAGAATCTTCTTTGATGGCTTATATGCAAGTCAGCATGATGCAAGCCTGCCATTGGAGGGCTGGATTACGTGGTCCACAGCCATTGGACATACAAATGATGTGGGAGGCCCATGATGTTCCTACACGGTTCCTCTTGTACTGAGGATTTTTTCCCTCCTTATGGTTTCAAATCATGGCTTAATAACCTTTTCAGTCCACTGAGCAGGGAACTAGTTTGCAACAATTAACACACCGACCGACAAATTATTATACCGAGGATGAGTATTTTCATATCTTAAAAAACATGTTTGCCATCTTCCAGCACTTCGACCACATGACTGGTTTGTCTTTTGGAGGGTTGTAACCTGCTCTCGCGGGCGTAGAGCTGAAAGAAGACGCCCAGGCAGTGTCGCAGGCGGGTGTCGTCCTCGGTGACGGGGTTGTACCACAGCAGCACCAAGCGGGACAGCATCTTGGCGCTGGAAATGCGACCAGTATACATGAGCTTGGCAAGGCCCTCTGCTGTCTCCGTGCGCAGGTCGGACACCTGGAAATATTGGTATCACAAAAGTGCGTACATTACATTCATAAGAAAGAAAAAAAAAACAAAAAAACTACAAATCCTGGATATTACTTGAAGTTATTATTTCACTTGCAGACCTCATTGTCCAGGAACTCGGACAGCATCACGAGTATGCTGTGTGCAGTGTCCTCCGGTGCGTCTCCCTTGTCCTCGGCCTGCGGCGTTTCCTCTTCCTGCCGGTCTGGTGATTGGGTGGGCGGGGCCTTCTGACTGGCAGTTGTTTCAGAGAGCAGCTGGAACCCGAACAGCAGCAGCAGGTCGATGATGGCTCGCAAAGCGCTGATGCGAATCTTCACCTCATCCAGCTGGGCAATCTGAAGACAGAGACACACACACACACAGCAATTCAAGAACTGGCAGCTCACATCTGTCTTTGCTGTCAGTGCTCTAAAATTACAAAAACATATTCTCCCACTTAAAATGTTGGCAGTATCTCGCCATTAAGTTTTTGTTTTCGTTTGTTTTCCATGAAAGTGAATTTTAAATGAATGAAATACTTGTACAACATTACCTGTAGCAGGAGGACCATGTGGGTTTTGGCCAGCTCCTTGCTGTGCAGGGTGCACGTTCCCAGACAAACCACCGCCATGTTGCGAACTGCGGGGTGGGCGTTTGCGATACTGGGCAGGATCTGGCGAGGAGGAGGAGGATTGCTGGTTTATTCTGGCGATCAGTTTACAAAATATTACCAGAGCTCCTTCCAATTAATAAATCATATCCAAATGATCCCGGATTAATCCAAGAATTCATCGGCTGACAAACAGAAATTGGCGATGGGATGAGGAATAGTCTCCAGATCATTAAAAACACAAACACCAGATATATCACCAATATGGTTCAATGTAAATTTAGAAGATCGGTGGATTTTCTGCATCTGGACTTCAGTGGTGACTCTGGTAGATGAGGTGAAGTTTGGGGTGTAGATTTATACCAGCGAGGACATCAAGGCACTGATGGTTGGGCCAGTTCTAGTCTTGATGTTCATCTGCTTCAGCAGCTCGGCACACATGGCCAGACACCTGAGAAGAGTCTCCGGGTCATTCTGAAACAGAGCAAACACAAACACACGACTAATGAATGCTTCGCCTGGGCTATTTCATACAGAAGAAGTCCCATTTACTTAATTGGGGCATATTATACACACGGAGGAACCAAATATGGTGGTCCATGTGTACCTTCTCAGTGCGGATCTCCTTGTCAGCGGGCTGGCTGCTCTCTGCGATTTCCTGAATTATCTGGTTCCTGCGGTTCTCCAGCTCTGTGATGGAGTCCTTCAGCTCTGCAGCGCGGCTGAAATTCTGGGCAGCGATACAGTCCTCCAGGGCCTGTTTAGCCTCCAGGATGCGCACCTTCACCTCTGCCAGCTGAATGGGGAGGAGGGAGCAAAAGAGGTGAGGACCATACCAACAGTAGAGGGGAGTCGACCCTTAGCTGAAATAGACTCCAGAGGATTCTTGACTGTTGAGAAGGGCGACTTAAAGCAAAAAAACAACAACAGCTGAGGCTCTGGGCCACGTTGCCACCCTCTAGAGACGACTTTACCTCTACTCACTGAAAATGGAGGGATGAGAGAAAAGAGCACATTATAGAGGAGAGCTAAACACCTGAGCAAGAACCGACTCTTTATTTTACATTTGGATGGATTATAAGATGGATTGTTGACACACAGAATATCGGGTTAAAAAAGAAAGAAGAGTGTGATGAAGACAAAAGACAAGCAAAGGTACTTTTGCTCAAACAGTCTAAAAGTAGCTTAGCATACAGATGCACCTTTAATGCTAATCAAACACACTTTGTTCTTCTCTCATTTGCGTGGTCCTGTTCCATCACTCCATTTCTCCCTTCAGCCAGCAGACAAAGAAGAGTCATAAATGTGATAAAAGCAATTTGTCAGGAATATTACTTTTAGAATGGGAAAGCCTTTCATGTTCCATCTTGTATCACCATGAAACCTCTTCCTATGGCCACATACGAAAAAATTAAAAAATCGGAACCTGTTGTAAAATCTGAATACAAAACAAAATTTGCTATATATTCATTAGTAAAAAAAAAAATTGCTGAAATAGAAAATTACCATTATTTTTTGAAAATTATCTTCCCATTTTGAATTTGATGCCAGAGAAGGGTTTCAAAAACCCTGAGACAGAGTCATATGTACCACTCAGTTGCATCACTTCCTCTTTTTTTTTTAACACCCTGTAAGCACTGCGGAACTGAGGAGAGAGACTGCTGGAATTTTGAGAGTGCGAGGTTTTCCCTGCCAAACATTTCAGTGTCTCCTTTGTTTTACTCTCCGTTTCATCATGTGCCAAACATTTTCAACGGGATATTTTGTGACTGCAGGCATGTCAGTTTAGCACCTGAACCCCTGTATTAATAGTCATGCTGGTGCAATGTGTGTAGGTGGTGGTGTGGCGTCCTCATACTGAACGAGATGGGTCCTCTTCTCCTTAGCACCGAGGGCGATGATTTCCAAACGGAATTTAAATTTTGTCTCATCAGACCACAGGACAGATTCATAGATAGATGAGTTTGGGCCCCAGAGGGTGGTGGCATCTCTGGATCTGGTTCGTATGCAGTTTCTTCTTTGCAAAGAAGGGTTAACACTTGCATTTGTGGATGCAGTGGCAAACTGTATCCACAATCATTCTTGGAAGTGATCCTGAGCCCATGCAGTGACGCCACTACAGAATCATGTCTGGTTTTAGTGCTGTCTGAGAACTCCAGCATCACAGGACGGTCCTCAAATAATTGGTTAATTGGCTTCTCCATTGCACAGAGATTTCTTTCGATTCTCTGTATCTCTTCATGATATTATCATACTGTAGACAATGAAATCCCCAGAGTCTTTGCAATTATACACAAAAAAAAGGTACGACTGTCGCGCTCTTTGCCAGCGCAGTCTATCACAGAGTGGCGAACGCCTCCCCATCTTTAATTCAGAAAGACGAAGCCTCTCTGCGATGCTCTTTTGATATCCAGTCATGTCACTAACACATTGCTAGTTAGCCTAATTATTGTGAGATCTTCCCACTGGACCCCGTTTCTGAAAGCATGTTTGGTGAATATTCGAGTTTGTTAACTGTAAGATGAGGGAAACCTGAGTTTCAGAGAGATGGGCAACTTAAATTCTGAGATACGACAGTCACCGACTCCAACTGCTTACAGGCAGTTTTTCCTCAACAAAACCTGAGTTCCTTTGCGTCTCATCCCTCTTATTTTGAATTTCTGCCATATAGTGAAAAGGCCGTAAGAAATATATAGTATAAATTTATGAATTGTACGTGCTTAACAAAAAAACAGTGTCTGTCCTGCCATTGTCATTTGTCACCTGGTGAGTGGAAAAACATCTTTTGTTGAGATTAATCTTTCTCCGGCTGTTTAAATTTTAAGATTTCAACTAAGATAAAAGACGTGGCGTTTTCGCTCATTCTGCAATCAGTCAAAGACGAGTGAATGTGTTCCTCACCTGGACCTGCTGTCGACGGCTCACATTTTCATCCACTTGCTGACTGGCTTCCATGATGGGCGCCCTCACGTCCGAGATGATCTCTGCCACCTGAGTACAAGGACGCCAGCTAATTTAAGCATCGACAGTGATTACAGCACGAGTGACCTGGAAGTCTGTCTAACGGGACAGACTCATTCACGCATCAGACAACATCATTTTCACTAAAGTGAGTCCATCTGGAAGCCATAATCAATCATTTCAGCTTTTATGTTATAATCCAAAAAAAAAAAAAAAGAAGTCCAGTTTAATATTTTACTCACAGTCTGTATGCGCCTTTGATCATCTGGGATGAGAGTGAGGAGTTTCTCAGTTAGCAGGGAGACCAGGGAGGGAGGCGTTTGTGGCAGAGCCAGCATCTCCTGCAGCACAGCCACAACACGTTTCCTGCACACGTACACACACACACACGTACACACACACACGTACACACGACTCACTACTTGAAATATTCATTCATTTTAGAAAATTCAGTCCTGCGAAGCAGCCACGCATTGAAAAATAAAAAAACAAAATTAAAAAAAACTCAAAAAAATGTCAATCTCACAATGAAGCGGACAGAAGGTACATTAAATGGCACATTTATCTAATCAACCAGCTCCCAATCCAGTACAAGATCCAGAATATTCAATCAAAAGCAAAACCCAGGAAAAGCTAGTAATATATTCAGCGGCCCTCAGTATTACCCTCATATAACACCCTTCCACTAACTTCCAGACAGTTACTCCTCAGTTCATTATACGCCTTCCATCACGATACACACTTCTGACAAATATGAGCAACTGCTCCTTGCTGATGATGCACTTGAGTCCTTCTTTTCCCTCCCCTTTATTCTTATTACTTCATCATTTGCGTTCACATTTGGATCTAGCTACTTTTTAAGACGATCCAGTTGCCGCATCCATTTACAGGTGATATGGGGTTTTTTTTGAACATCATTGGCTCTATAGTGGCTGTATGAGCGGTTTCCTATGTATGCACCAGAGGACACTCATGCATAAGCAAACATGTGAAAGGATGCCAAGGAATCCACCAAAGCAGCTGTGTTTATGAGAATCTTACCAAGACCACACTCTTACCTGCCACCCTCCTCATTGGTGTCCAGGCAGCCGATGAGATAGATGAGCTGCTGTGATACGAATTCCTTTGTCATGACCAACTCCAGCTGGTTAAAATCCGCCCGCTGTTCTTCTGACAGCACGGGTACTGCCTTCAAATACCTGCACCGGTCAGAGTCAACAGTTACACAACTGAGAGATGACAAGAGCTCTTAAAAGTTCAGCTACACAACTGAACTACACACTCAAAAGACAGCAAAGTCAACCCAGGCAGTGACTTCAGCACCTGAATCACAGCAGTGGAGCTCAGCGTGTTCAGCGCAGCAATGCGGCATTTGGGGAAGCTGAAGACCTCGTGAGCGCTAAACTACAAAGCAAGAGCTACACACACCTGAAGATTATCCATGATGTCAAACGGGTCACTAAACTTATTTTATGAGCAGACGAGTTGTGCGTGTATAACACTAGGATAGCGCATCTATTTAAAGCAATTCACACTACAGCATCCCACACATTTGGCAGGTGATAAAATGGCTAACTGTGATGCAGAGGAAGGATGATATTTGACTCCCGGGATTTAAAATAAAGCGAGTATGGAAGCTGTTCTGTGATTTAAGCGAGAGGTCGAGGACAAAACATGACTGGCGCAGAAACAACAAATTCAAAAGGCTGTGTGAAGTCTTCTATGTGTGAAGGACCATTCGTGATGTGTTGGCTCTCTAGGGTTTTTAACTTGACCCCAACTTTTTGGCTTTGATCTTGTTAATTAAAAACACTGGATTACAAACAGAGCACCAAGCATCAACAGAAGCCGTCTTGCTGGTTTGTTAAGCCATAGACTTTTGTCTTTTTTTTTTTAAATAAATGCCACACGTTTCAGTATGATAACCCAGGTTAAATATATTTAAACTGTTAGTTAAGACTCTCAAAGCAGTTAGATGAGCATTAGGTTTTGTCACACAGTTACATACAGTAAGAGCTCCTCTGAGAACATGGGACTTCCCTTCAGATACCTGGAGTTACAACACGTTCAGTAATGCAACTCCTCTTTTAAAAATTCTGATCAGCACAAATTGACTCCACTTATTCTCAGCAACCGTGGTTAAAGAATATTATAAATGTAAATGTATCCTCTCTCACCCATAAAGGTAGTCGGCATAAGAGGCAGCATCTGGCAGCACCTGCTCCAACATTTCTTCACCATCATCTCCTTTGGCCTTGATGAACTCGCACAGAGCTCGCCAGTAAAGCACATTCTCACAGGTCAGAGAGTCTGCTGGGATCAGCTTCCTGCTCAAAACAGATTAAATCTCTAAGCATCCTGTAAGCATCCTGCTCACAGTTGCATGATAAAGCCAGAAAGAACAGACCCTCTGCGAGTGTACCTGTTGTCAATCTGTGCTCTGTTCTGCAGCAGTTCATCAGTCGGTGTGCCTTTGAATATGGCTTTGAGTGTGTCCAGAGCCGTTTGGGGGCAGTTCTCTACATCGAGCCTGTGGAGCAGCTCGATGACATCGCCGTCCAGCCGAAGCAGCCAGGCCGGAAGGAGACGCGAACAAAGCACTTCCCTCACAGCTTCTACAACACCCACGGAGCCACAAACACGTTAATTGTTCAAACGGGAATTTCCGCTGCGTGGAATTACCAATCTGGCACATCTTTTACCTGACGTGTCATGTAGTCCCTGCTGCAGTAGACTCACTCTCTGTGCAATGGTAAGGGCTTTAACATGGACCTTGTCAGCAAGAACCTTCAACAGAAAACAAAAAAAGCTCTTCCAGAGTTGTACAACAAATGTAATTTCACAAGAATCAATGTGAAGTCATATCATTGCAACTCTGTTGGCCATTTGTGTTGATTTATGAATCATTGTTTTAATCATTGTGTGCAGAAATTTGCGTTATATAATTTGCTGTATTTCTGAGTACCTGGTAGGCCAACTTGCGGACATTTTCTTTGATGTCCCGCGTACGTCTGAGTACTTTTGGGAGGGTGGAAGGAGACATGGCAATACAGGAGAGGACCGCACGCCGCACTTCAGCGTTGGTGTCATTTTCAAGAATCAACAGAAAGGCTGGACAGTGGAGAGATGGAGAATTTCACAGTTGGGAGACAAATACAAAAACATGATGTGTATATAAAAGAGGGCTGATTAAAGACAGGATTCAAAATACAAGTGATGATGTGATGAACTTTACCCCTCTGCGAGAGGACTAGCTACACTCTTGGCAACATCCACATTGGTTCATGCATTTCGGACATTTTCTGTTTAGTATTTTCTGTTCCTCCACTCTGTTTCCTATTTGGTTGTCAAGGGTTTGCTGGTTGAAATTACATTTTACATTTGAAGACGAGCATGTGCATAGTGCTTTTGAGACCCTGTGACGCAAGTCTGATAAGTGTCTCTACAAATACTAACCGCTGATGGTCGGACAGTCGGGATCGCTGGGCTGCTGCAGGCGGGTCATTGCCAAGGCAGCCTGAATCCGCACATTGGGGAACTTATCGGTGACACGAACCAGCATGGCTTGATGAATGCGATCGAAGAGATCGTCGTCAATCTGGGCATTCTCTGCCATGCTGCCCAGCAACTTGTTGATCAGCTGGCACACGCGGAAGCGCACCGCGTGGCTACTGGCTTTATGTGACTGATGAGATAAAAAGGTAGGAAATGCATCAGTGTACACCGCTAGGAGGGAAATGGAAAAGGACAGAGGATGGAACATGCCTAAAATTTGTGAAGAAAGGGTCAAATATAAAAAGACAGAGAAAAAGAGGTTGCATATAGGAGTCACTGTGTGAGTGAGAGATAATCCAACAAGAGAGAGATAGGACACAGGTGGGGCAGGAGGACTAAATCAAATTATATGGAAGTGGACATAAATCACGGATGTTTCCGTACAGCAGATGCTAAGCAAATAACCAAGGGAGGATTGCCGTCATGAACAAAAGAAAATGGTTGGAGTTGATTGATTTAAAATCAACAAATGGTTTCCTATAAACTACCATGATGGTCACAAAGTTCATTTTTGAACACATGCAACTTTAAGTGCCTGAAGAATTCTCCTTATCCACAAAGCAACTGTAAGAGTACACATATAGCATATGGTGTATACCTCCAACAAGAAGTTGAAGATGAAACTCAAAAAGGGATGATCATCCTCCTCCTCTTCTTCTTCTTCGTCTTCCTGTCCCTCCTCCTCAGCTTGCTCCTCATCCGTTTTAGGAGGAGACTGGAAGCTCGTAGCGAACCTCGCAACAAATTCGATGACATTTTCAACAGCAGGCTCTCTCTTGTACACGATCATGGCAAACTTCAGGTAGTGGACAAACTCCTCATGGAACAATGTCTTGTCTTCAAGCTGATGGAGGAAATTGGGCAAGTTAACACTGAAAAGGTGACGGTGGGGTGCAAGCCAGCAAAACAAGTGAAACAAAAGAAATCTGAATAATTATCCAGGCCACAAACTTTGGCATCTTTATATGCCATTGCTTTTCACGAAAACAAATTTATATATATTCATAGTAATTGCTTACCGTTTTATACATATAATGCTGTTTAAAGTTTTGTTGAACGGTTTAACCAGTTACTTTATTAGCAGGCTGAATGACTCTGCGCCTACACCCGCTGACATATAAGCTCGCCATGTAGCACATTAAACCACATCTTCAGAGGAGTTGTCACCTCACGTATTAAGATTAAACACACACACACACACACACACACACACACACACACGGGTTTACACTCGAGCGAGAGTCAGACGCGTGCAGAGTCTGTGGAGGAAGCAGCCTTTTCCCGGACGTCACCTTGTTGTAGCGGCTCCTCAGACTTGCCACCAGCTTCGCCTTGTTGTTGTGGCCCTTCTGCGCGCGCTGGAACGCCTCCATGATCTCCATCTCGCTGTCCGCAGTCATCTTTCCTTCACAGAGAACCGCACGGAAGCATATCAGTACCGGGACACCTGGAAAGTCTCTCCTCGGTGCTCCCTCAATGACGCCCGACGAGACTACTGTACGCGTTTGTCTCCGGTGGCTCATTAGCTAGCTGAAGCAAAGCTCCTCCTCGTTCAACCCCCAGTGAAAAACAACGTAACCTGGTAAAATGCCGAGTGAAGCTCCCAGGACACACTACAGTATAATCCATCCGAACAACAATACAGACATCGATTTCAAATTTCAAACAATCAATGTCAAATTTTTACATAAATGTACTTTTTGAAGTGTAGTTTTGTTACCGTTCCTGCCGCTTTCCGCAAGCAACGCTGGCGCCTGTTTTCAAATTCAACTCGCGCTGTTCTCGCGAGAACGGAAACGCGAGTTCCAAAGCAGGCAGCTGTGGATTATACCCGCTGTTTGGGTTTGCAGGCGAGCTCACGCGTAAAATATACGGCTTTTCTCGAGGGCTTTTTTTTTTTAAATTCTATTGTTTTAAGAAAATGCTTGAAACTCACCTTTTTACTTTGGATTTTAACTGCACTTTAGGTTTCTGAACCCTTATTTATAAACTTTATAACCTATATAATTTTATCTACCCACGTATTTATTATTTATTTTTTTATCATTGGTTCTAGCTGATAATTTTATTATAATCCTATCATGTTATTGTTTTCAGCTTTTAGCTCAAGTGTTTCCTCATTGGGGGGCCTTCACACCAGCTGTGTCCGGTCTGCTTGCAGGGATGTCACCCTGGAGATGTCTCCTGGCCTGGGGGGCCCGTGGGGCTCTGCACAATGTGTGGAGTCTTCTGTGGTCCACCGAGTCAGGGTCTGGTCTCTCTCCCTGGGGCCATGGGTTGTGATCCCTCCTGATGTGGATGCTCTCCACTGGGTAGTGCTTTTTGATCCTCAGTGCCTTGCCAGTGTGTCTGTGCTTTTTTTTAAACATTTTAATCTAGTGTTGGTGTATGTGTGCGGGTGGGTCGTTTTTTTATGTGTTTTTGTATGCGTGTATGTGTGTCAGCCGGTGTGTTGATATTGTGAGGGGCGGGTTTTGTTTTTTTTTAACAGTTGCACTTGGTTTCTATAATTGTATTTGATTTTATATTGTTAAGCACTTCGTATTGCTTTGTAAAATGTATTAAAGGTGCTATACAAATGAAGTTTGATTGATTGATTTAAAGTGAAAAAAAGTAATTCTTTTAAATTATATAAAAAGTATTTGTGGCACCATTGTTAAAAATGTAAAAAAAAAAAAAAAAAAAGCCTGTTCTCTCACTTTCATTTATTTGGTTTCTTTTTATTTGCTTTTGTTTTGCGCATGTAACTTTATCTGGACATGAGTTAATTTGAAACATGTGTATAAGGTTCAAAGAGCAAATGTATGAGCCCACCCATAGTTGCAGTATTAATAAACCATTGTTTGGTTGGCCGGTTCACATCTGATTTTTTTTTTCACTATTCATTTAAAATACAGCTAAATTGTTTTGTTTTTTTAGATATGAGAAATCTGCTATGCCAGATGACTAAGCTGGTAATATTTTATGCCCCACATATGAGCCATTTGTTCTTGTCAACCTTCTGTTGGTGTTGTGCTGAGTCCACAGCTGCCAGGCAGCTGTAGAGGGGTCACAGCAGACCGATCACCCATAGGAAGGTGAGGACTAATGTTTCTGGGGCAGAGTTCTGCATTGGAGGAAAAAACAGCAGCCATCTACCTCCGGAAAAGACTTTGATATAGATGATAGTCTGCCAGGCTGTTTGCTTTTGGCCTGCGAGTGTGTGTGGTTATCAGAAATGTGTATTATTGTATTAAAATGTTTGATGGTAAATCTGGAAGGGATGCAGCCATTCCATATGTCCATAGCCCACCCTGTCCTAAACCAAAATGATGTGGGGAAAATGACCTCTAGCTTCTGCACATTGTTGGACGCATGGGCCTGCAGCGATCTCAGTGCTCCCAAATGCTTTCAGTAAAAATGACAAAAAACAAAAAACAAAATGGCGATCAGCTATCTGTAGTAAGGGAAGCACAAGTGAAGGAGCAATCCAAAAAAAAAAGGGAGCACTGAGGCACCCCGAATCAAAAGGAAAACTCTGTTATTGGAGCTGGGATGGACCATTATAGTGATTCCTTGCAGGTGTGTCATCTAAAAGGTGTAACAAGTAGTCATGTGATAGGTCAAAAGATGTTACTGTTATGTGAGATAAATGAATGAATAACACTGACCTAAAAGTTGTGTCAGCACTTGAGTCAGATGGACCTTTTAAATGTCATTAAAATTTGCTCAAATGCAGAAACCAAGCCGTTTGAAATCAAATCAAGCAGGGAAAAAAAATCAGAATATGATACTGGTTTATCATGTCCAGGTATTTCACCTTTTGCTGTAGCACTGGATTGTTTTGCTGTCTGTCACAAATGCTCAAAACAAATCATCAGATGTTGAGGCAGTGCAGTATTCTACGGAATAGCTGAGGGACCCCTTTGTGAAGTTAGGAAATCATTTTTGAGTCACTGACGTTTGAATAAGATCCCGACAAGAAAAAAAAACAACTAACCAATAAAAATGTCTCACGATTGTGTTCAGTCCAGGCACAAACAGCCATAATTCGAGAGTTGTTATGAAAATCCAGCAACGGCGCCAATGGAAGCTGCCCGAGAGGCGCCTTTTCAATATGCCCCATTAGATAGAAGCCACGAACGGCACCCGCGGTGCTGCCGGGCCCATAACCGCGCCGCTGAAACCTGCCACGGGCGGATTCCACTTACGGTGTCGGACTGATGGGAGTGAAATACCACGACTGAACCCCGGAGACCCCCCCCCCCCCCCCCCCCCCCCCCCAAAACCCCCCCCCCCCCCCCCCCC
>CAAKHG010017155.1:9243-21311 GCA_901007715.1 Dactylopterus volitans | reverse complement strand
GTGTGTGTGTGAGCGCGCGTGCGTGCGCGTGTGCGTGTGTGAGTTTGCACATTATTATCTGCCTGTTAGTGTTTCTCCATCCCCAATGACCTCTCTTTTAAATGCACCTAGACTTTTTTCACTGCAGTTTTGACACCTCCTCTCCTCTAACACCCTTCCCTCCATCTCTCTGCCCTCCAGATGAGTTCGTGCAGCAGCCGTGCGTTGACCATCCTGTCCACAGTGTTTGGAGCCTGCGGCCTGCTGCTGGTCGGGGTGGCCGTGTCCACAGACTACTGGCTGATTGTGGTGGAGGGAATCATCCTCCAGCAGAACCAGAGCATGGAGGTGAAGATGGCCCTGCATTCAGGCCTATGGAGAGTTTGCTTTGTGGCTGGTAGGAGGATACTTGACATATTAAAGCACTCACAAGTTAAAGCATGTCTTTAGGAGATGCACAAAAACTGAGGCACACATTCAAACACTTTTGATATGAGGCAGTGCATATTTACATATTGTCACAGGGACAAACAGAAAAAGATACAGAGTGGCAGATAGGGAAAAGCGGGAGAAGGAGCTTGTACACTCTGTCTTTGCTGTGATAGAACATGCACTGTAACGCTGAGCAGGACTGCAGCGCCACACGCGCTTTTTTTGGGGCGTGGAGGTATAGAAAGCGGAGGGGTGTGTGTGTGTGTGTGTGTGTGTGTGTGTGTGTGTGTGTGTGTGTGTGTGTGTGTGTGTGTGTGCGCGCGTGTGTGCGCGCGTGTGCGCGTGTGTGCGTGTGTTTGTTTTGTTTCTTCATGCATCACTGACTTTGATCCTAAAAGCCAACACTTTCCATTTTGTGTGTTTTCTCTCAGGATCAGAAAATGGGAGATGCGTTGCATCGGAGTACTTCACCGAGCCCGACATCGAGATCACCACTGAAAACACTGCAAACATCCTCAGTGAGTAAAACGTGCATCAGCCAGTAGTGACACTGCACATCATCCAGGGGAGACATGAGTAAAGCAGAGTCCCCCTGCTGATTGTTTGTGGGTACTGAAACGTTAAAGGGCTGCAAGCATTAGAAGGTTGATTGATCAAGAGACTTAATTTGCAACATATTAATGACCAGTTCGGATCACTGGTCATACTTTTAATCTTTTTTGATGGGAAAAAAAAATCTCCAACTTGTGCTGCTTTTAATTCATGTAACCAATTAATTTAAGAAAACATTCAATTAATTAATTTGAAAAGAAAATGATGATTAATTGCAGCATTACATAGTATAATTTGTTCTCTATCATAAATTTAAGTAATTTGACTGGGTGAAGAACCAATTAAAAGTGTTATGTGATTCAGAAAATTTTGCCTAAAGAGGACAAAAACTATAAATCGGTTTTGGGAAGCTGATAATATCCGAGGTTTCTCACTCAATATATATATATATAAAAAGATTTTATAATAAAGAAAATAAGTCATTTTAACAGAGGATTTATTTCATAATCCCCTTCTCCCTATTACAAACAAAAGTAGCAGTCAGTTTTAACCTCAGAACGTAGCATAATTGATACTACAGGTTAATAGAAACAGCAACATTCACATCTCTTAATAGTTAAAAGACACATGGCATCAGCTTTGTTCAGCACTATGTCTTCTCCCCTCTGCAGAGATGGTGCGGACAGCTACTCCCTTCCCAATGGTATCACTGCTCTTTGTCTTCACGGCCTTCGTCATCAGCAACATTGGACACATCAGGCCTCAGCGTACCATCCTGGCCTTTGTTTCCGGCATCTTCTTCATCCTCTCAGGTGGAACTCATTATTCATGTCCTGCTGTCACTATTCCCTCGCTCTCTGATTGATCTCCGCAGCCTGACGCGTCCCATGTCACATGTGGAGACACTCCATCATGGATCTATTTTTAGTGTATGATGCAGGTGTGTAGGCTGTCAGCAGGAGAGGTGACCAAATTATTTTTCACGGCTCCTGTGGGGCAGGAGTTACTCTTGACCTTTTGACTTTGTATTGCTTTTGAATTCGCCTGACCTCAAGATGTATCACAAGAAAGGGAGAGATTCTGCAGAGTTTTTAAAAGCAAGCACTATTCTCCTTGTATAAGCTTAAGATTTTTTTCTATTTTTTTTTTCCATTATTGCAGTTAATCTCCTTGAACAGCAGGTGGCTGTATTGGCCCCATTCCTGGTGCTCTGTGCATGGAGGGAAGACAGTCAGCAGCCAAATTGGAGCTCATGTCCTCTGCAGCCTGTCTCCCTTTGACGTGTTTGAGAAGGAGGCAGCAGTGCAGTGCCCGGAGAAGCATCAAGCAGCATCTGCTATGATAGCTCAGAGTTGCCATAACAAGGATGTGCTGATAAACGGTAGCAGAATAATAGCTGTTATGTAATGGGGGTTATGTAATGTTTATAGTCTGTGCTGGGAGCACCACGGTGTTTGGCAATTTGAGAGAAATCGGGTGATAATGATGGGCAAGTCTATCAAATTACTCTTGCTGCTCCAAGCTTGCCTCTTTTCCTCCTGCCTTCCTGACTCACCTCTCTGGAGATGTGCTGCTCTTATGCTTTACTATAACGTACCGTGGTGAAACATTCATTGTGACGATCATGCCGCATGAACCACAAAAGCACATATTTGTGTCATCGACACATCGGTTACAGCCAGACCAGAGGCGCTGCCTCCCCGCCTGTTAAGTTTCTCTGGACTTGTTTACTTGCTAAGCAAACATAGTGAGCCCCACTGATGTGTTGCCTGTTTATGCTTAAATGAGAAAGTGATGGACAATGTGCAACGTTTCCTTTTTTTCAGATTTACCATCAATGTCTGTGCTTACAATTCCAAGCTAGCTTGTAGCACGGTTGGACTGGGGGATCCAACCTGCACAGCTCAAATTACGTAATCAAAGAACAAGTGTACGAATGACAGACCCGCCATTCTCCACATCACAAATCAGTGTCCCATTAAGATGAGTGCATAGCTGTTGTTTTTTAGGTGAAACTTGCTCATTTGGGCTTTAAATAGCCACCCTGCTTTTGTTTCTAGTGCTTTGGTATATTTTAATGGCAGCTCATTTGTACATTAGATCCACGCCAGTCATGGAGTGGATCTAATTTTGATATATGTTCATGTTTTAGAGACAACATATGAGTATTGGAATCACAAATAATTGTGATAAAACGATTAACTGTGATATTATTGGCCACAACAATTGTAGCCTCACAATTCGAGTCACTGCCCTCCCTCTCATTACTCCTTCATTCAGCGCTCCGACTCACTGTGGCTACAACTGTGTGGGTAGACTGCTGAGTGATATGAGACTATTCTGCTGGCATCACAGGCAAGGTGGTCTAGTAAATATTGTAGCTGTGGTTTCTCTGGCTGGCTGCAGTGACACAATGTTCTACTTAATGTTACAGAATTCGGAGTGGAGGGAAAAACAACACAGCCTGGCTAAGACATTAATCTCCTTCCCACTTTCTGTGGCTTTTTGTTTCTTTCTTTCTGACACACAAACGTTCAGATGCACACCTTAAAAAGCCTGCATATCTCAGTCGACCCATCCCTTTATCTCACGCCTGCATTCACTCACAACACACTTTCGCTTTTTACACTCGCTTCCAGCTTGGGTGTACATGTGTGTTTACGGCTGTTACTTATTTAGACAAAGATGTACCTCTGCTGCGGGACTGACAGTAGCATGGTTTCTGCATTTTCTATGCTTTTTCAATTTTGCATGGACAACACATCCTCTTAAACCAGCCATTTATTTAAAGGCCATAACGGCTTGACAGCTCTGTGGTGTATTTGAATATTGCAGTGACAGCTAAAAATATTTGTATGCAGTGCTTACAGCATGCAGCTTTCCTTGAATATTGATTCCTCGATGTTGGCCATATGTTGTATCTCATGCATTTAACATTTCGGAGGCGGAGTAGAGCTTTAATATGTGATGCTTCCAGGTGGCGCTGCATTGACAGTATTGCTGCCTTTCAGTCTTTAGATTTAGATCTTAAAAATGTCAGCATTTTTTAAAAGTCTCTTAGCCAGAAAATAGCGTGTGAAATACATCACAATTCAATCTTGTTATTTTGTCAGTTTGTAAGATTAATCATGGGTGTGGTCACTCCACTACACATCTCCCTCTGTCTTTTAAACCATTTCAACAGTAGCTGTCTGGATCACTATTTAATGACCTCCTTGCTCTCGCTCATCCCTGTATGTAGCTCTTTTTTTTCCCCCCTCTCTGTCATTGTTAATGTGCTGTTTGCAGGCCTCAGTCTGGTGGTGGGCCTGGTGCTCTACATCTCCAGTATTAATGACGAGGTGATGAACCGGCCCAGAGAGCCCGAGCAGTTCTTTAACTACCACTATGGCTGGTCCTTCGCCTTCGCTGCCTCCTCCTTCTTGCTTAAAGAGGTCAGTCTGGGCTCTTCGTGTATCTGAGTGGCAAGAACGTGGGCAAAAATAAAAGCCAGACTGTGTGTCTGTGCGCATGCATAAACTACACAGAGATTTGCTTGCTGAATGTGCAGGCAGGCAAGATCACGCTTATTCTGGAGATAATGTGAGATATCAATGGCTATATGCACAGAGCTGCAAGGATTCTGTCTGTGCCTGCACACATGCCTGTGTGTGCGTGCGTGCGTGCGTGCGTGCGTGCGTGCGTGCGTGCGTGCGTGCGTGTGTGTGTGCGTGCGCGCGTGCGTGCGTGTGTGTGTATGTGTGTATGTGTGTATCTCTGCGCGCATCCATGCATGCTGCAGCAGTTTCATGTGATTCCTATGCTCATCTTACCAGCTTGCCTCCTCCCCCTTCTCCTTCTGCTTCCTCCCATTCATTAGCAGCCAGTAATGTGGTGCAGTGGACAGTTCGGTGTGAACTAACATCTCCATCATCACAGCTTCCGATTAAATATCTCTCTATTCCAATCTATGTTATTTGAATTATCAAAAAGTTAAAGCATGCATCTTATCCTCATCTTTCTCTGTAGTAATAAAAATTACACTCACACACACACACCTGTCTGTCAGTATTTATTTCATTTTATCATCCACATCTTCTTGCTAGTCAGTTCATAATTCCCCCAGCCATTACCATTTCTATGAGGCTTTATTTTGTCACATAACTCGATTTATTTATGAAACTCAGCCTTCCTCCACCACTTACGGCTTTCTAATGTCTCAGGGGGCAGGTGTGATGTCAGTCTATCTGTTCATGAAACGCTACGCAGAAGAGGAGATGTACCGCCCCCACCCGGCACTCTATCGCCCACGCCTATCAGAGAGCAGCGACTACAGTGGTCAGTTCCTCCACCCAGAATCCTCCTGGCCTCCACCGAAGCGAGGCCGCAGCACTTCTGAAGCCTCCAGTGACATCTCCATCCAGCTCAACCAGACGCCGCCGGCACCACCAAAAAGCAACCTTCAGACGGGTGGCCACGGGACTCCACCCTCCGGGTCCTCCTCTGCAGGAAGCTACCCAATACCGCCACAGTCTGCTGGATACCCCTCCACCCATACCCTGCCGAGATTGCATTCCTCACACCCCCAAGGCCAGGCCCTCCCCATGGCCATGCCTCCATCGCCTGTACCACCCCCTCACTATCACACACACATGCACATGAGTGCCTCCCCTTGTTAGAGAGATGGTCCACAGGGGAAGGAAGGAGAGATTTCCCCATCAACATGTAAACTGTACATTTGGAGTGAAAATGTATGAAAATGGATTAAAGATACATGTGGAGCAGAGATCACGGTGTTTCCTGGGAAGACTCCAGAGGTGAGGTTGAGTGACAGTGGAGATGCAGGGGAGGGAGACCGAGGCAGAGAGAGAGAGAGAGAGAGTAAAAAGGAGAGAGAGAGAGAGGGAGAGAGAGAGAGAGAGAGAGAGAGCAAGCGAAGGGCTGCAGTATAATACCAAGATGCTGCAGTGCTGCGGGAAATTTGTATGCACTTGGACATGTACAATGCAAAACACTGATCACAAAGACTGAGGATCCACCTAGTTTTATACATAATTCATTACATGGATTATGTACCTTTATATGAAACGGTAACATGATTCAATATACTCGTCTTCTCTAAACTTCTTACATCATCAGTCCAGTTTCATGAATCACAATGTCAAAGTAGTATTATTATATTAT
The DNA here is from genome assembly GCA_901007715.1 of Dactylopterus volitans. Taxonomy (NCBI): domain Eukaryota; kingdom Metazoa; phylum Chordata; class Actinopteri; order Syngnathiformes; family Dactylopteridae; genus Dactylopterus; species Dactylopterus volitans. The sequence goes on along the minus strand of CAAKHG010017155.1, from coordinate 15,185 downwards.
TTAATAAAAAATATTAGTTAACAATAGAATTATTCAATGAGAACATTTTATTTGAATGTTGGTAGCCTTTGTAAAAAAAAACAAAAAAACAACAAATGGAAGTGGATGGCGTTCTTGAATATCATGAGGAAAAAAAATCATGTCTGTTTTACATGTTTGTTAAGCTGCAGATTTCTAACTTCTTGTAGATACAATTGCACATGACCACTTCAGTATAGCTGTTGTAGATTATGAATGAAGCTTTGGCACAATCTGACCAAGTCACTTCAAAAAAATGCCTGACTCATTCAGCTTTGGCTGAAGACTGCAACAGGCACACAACATCCAAACACACACTCCCTGGATGCAGTGCATGAAGGAGGAACCATCTGACACTGATACGGGGGTTTGATGCCCTCTACTGGCTACTCTCTGCACTGACCCTGGACCTGCTGTGGGCTGGGTCCTACCTTCCTTCACTAACCTGCAGCATAAATGAGATGGAGTGAAGGTCAGAGGCAACTCTGAACCAGGAAAAAATAATCAAGATACACACTTTAAAGACTGTTTAGAACTATTTCTAAAGCACATTAGGTTTTTATGTATTTGGAAACTTATGTAATGAACATATTAGTTACGTTTGTGCTAACTACTCAAAGAACAACAACATCGCTTGTGGCGCACAGGTTGTCTGTTTTTTTTTTTTTAATTTACAGTAGTTTATTCCAACATATTTGGAAACCATGCACATCCTTGCATCATTGCCATCATGCCAAATGATGAAATGGGTGGGTGTGGTTGAGACTAATGATTTTCTTTTTCAAATGACCCATTTTGTCAGTGAAATGTCAAAAAAGAAATAGCAAAAAGAACTGCAGCCACGTTTGCTGCTAAGCATCAAAGCATCAAACCAACAAACATTTGGCATTTTTCTTAAGAAAATAATATCAATGTAGTGTCAAATGAATTGGTTGATGGACAAAGTGTTGCATGTTACAGTAGGTTCTTCTGTCAAAGAACCTTTTAAGCGACAACTTCAGTCAGACTAGTATTTCTCTTCAACATCATGATGTAGTCGTCTGATGTATACAGCAGTGTCAGTTTTTTTTACCTGCTTTGAGTTTGCATAAATGAGGGTTATAGTGTGTAAAAAAAAAAAAAAAAACATGTTCAGATGCTCGATGTGATGGAGGTGCTTTTATATACTGTGCAATATCTCACAACACATCTTAAATACTTGCATTTCAGTTCAGCCATTTTGTTGGTTTCGTTGGTTTGTCTTTGACGCACATTATGCAGATGGGTATGCTGATATATCTCTGAAATTAGAGGTAACGTGTCATTATGTAATGGCCGGTTTTCATTATCACTGTGATGTCAGAGAACAAAAAAGAGGCAATGTGTGTGGTGGAGATTACAACGATTTACAGGTGGTACTATAAACAGATCATGAAATTGTCATCATGTTTGCCTTTTTTCTGTTTTTGTGGAGCATAAATGATGTTTTTCAACAGTGCGGTACTTTCCATTCACACTGTTGCACACATTCACATTGGAGGACAAGTCCAATGTAACTACAGGCTTCCACTGTTGATCCTGTCATTACACTTAAGGGTGGTAATGCCTTGCTCAAGGACAGCTCCAAAGCAGCTAATGAAAGAGATCAAGAATTTTCCTCTATGTTTTTCTAGCCAGAAGTCCAGTTTCCCATCCCTCTGTGGGTGTGGATTTACTTCCATTGTTTCAAACTTCCATTTTTAATAACTAAAACCATTTGATAATCATCTGGTGCCTCTTTTTCACTTGTTTCCCCCCATCTACCCACAGCTTCTTTCGTTGCCTCTATGTGATTACATAAAAGGGTGTAGCTGCGCTTGCCTCTGCATAAAGCCTAGTCTTCTTGCACATGTCCATCTTTGTAAAGACAAAAAATGGGTAAAATAAATGCTTTTCAATGCTTCAATGGAACTGATGCTGTATAATCCTGAGTTACATAACTGAATAGCAACTGTGATAAGATCACTGTTCTGGAAAGTGTTGACATTTGTCGCTCACTTTCCCAAACATTAATAAAACTTTGAACATGTGTTAATTGCACTCTCTGGCCCCCTGATTTTAAGCTGCATAACTGTTTCAAATAGGATAACTGTTATTTTTGATAAAGGCATGGATTGAATGTAATTATTATATGCAGCAAATCAATCCTTGAAAAAAACACCCTGTGATGTGAACGATTAATGAGCCCAGCTTGTATTAACAATGAATATGACACATGATGAGTGATGTTCTGCCTGGTGCCCGTGATGGAGGGAACCATTGTGAGTGCATGCACACTGCACTGCAGTCAACCACTCGGTGTTAACCAGGCTCCCTCCTCAGTCACGGCAAGCCACCACAGCCTCAGGGCAACAATTGATCAGAGTGGAGTGTGTTTGTGTGTATGCTTGTGCTCGCCTCTTTCTGTTGCATGTGTTTTCACTTGTGTGTCGGTTCGTAAAAATTTATTCCGAGACTGAAATGCAGAATCAAAATATTTAAGAAAAAAAACTTGCAAGTGTTCACACTGAAATTGAGTTGAAAATTCCCTGGAATGGAAATTGATTTTTCTAAAACTGGGATATCTATCTGAAATGAATGTATCTCTCAAAGTGGTTTACAATTTTTAAAAAAAAGTAGTTTTTGGTCAAGGTCAAAGGAAGAGTACAATAATGGAGCTATAGCCTCCCTGTGGCATCTGACCAGCGGTTGAGAGACTGAAACACAAACTAAAGCAAATGTGAAAATTAAACTTTTGCGTAAGACAAATATTTACCACAATACCGAGATCCCTATCTGCTCTAACTGAGGCAAACAGTCACTAATGGCGCGCGCGCGTGTGTGTGTGTGTGTGTGTGTGTGTGTGTGTGTGTGTGTGTGTGTGTGTGTGTGTGTGTGTGTGTGTGCGCGCGTGTGGCTCTGTGAACAGAGAGGTGCCGCATTAGGAAGTCAAACATCCACTGGTCAATAAAGCTAAAAAAAAGTGTGAGCTCTCTGCTGTCTGACTTCCAGGACTGTGGGTGTGTGAGCTTCTCTCCTGATGAATGAAGCCCGACTGCTGGTGTAAACAGTTGAGATTAAATTGTGACTTGTGGTTGCTCTGCAGCCACTTTTCTGTAATAATTTTCACTGTGTGTGTGTGTGTGTGTGTGTGTGTGTGTGTGTGTGTGAGCGAGCATGTGTGTCTGTGTGAGTGTGTGTCATAGAGCCAACATGTGGTTCAGATTTCCTTTGCGGCCACATGGGCAAATACGCAGTGAGGCAGAGACGCTGGATCTCAGCAGGAGGCGCTATGGTTCTGCACTCCAGCGTAATATGGCTTTAACTGATGAGACGCCTTGTGTGTTTTGTTTTTTTTTCTTTTTCATTTTCTGTGTTGTGCTTGAATGTATTTATTTTTTTTGTTTGTCTGAAACTAGTCACATCATCTCTTGTGACTGCTGCGTTCTGGGTCTTACCCATGCTCATCTTGATTGGCAGCTTCTCCTTGCTGGCTGCTTCCACCAGCTGCCGACGGACCTCCATCACTGCTTCTTTATGTTTACTGGTCAGCATGGCCTCCCAGAGCGACCGTGCTGCAGACGACCTGATGGGCAGAACAATTGAACAGGTTTTTTTTTTTTTCTTTTTAAGTCATCAGAAGAACAAACATCTCGGGTGCGCAGCATTTTCTTTAGCACAAAGTAGGTGAGCAACTGGCTGTTTGTTCCAAGTATGCTGGCCTCAGAGAAAAAAATACACAAAAAGACAATGTGGACGTGATTGAGTGCTCATCTCAATGACGGAGATCCTGCCGGTCAGTCGGTGGTGACTCCCCTTTGGGAGCCTTCACAGGAAAAAACAGAAATTAGTGTACGGATCATTAGGAATGTTCTAAATCCACCTCAAATGTCTATGGGCCAACATTCCTATGAAGTGATCTGCAATGCCTTTGGTCCATCAGTGACAAGAGTCTGGAGGCAGAGACCTCTCTAGATACCATCTCAGTCCCTCGTCTCATTATCGGCTGGGTTATGAAACACTGATCCACATCTCTGACGGGAGGACAAGGCATGTGTGCTAGACTGTTACCGTCTGCCATGGGCTTTGACACCAGCTTTCAATCTTTCCCCAAAAGAGTCAAAAGCTGAGCTTCTTCATCACACTGCTTTATAAACGGCCCCAAATTCAAGCCTCAGTTGTGTTTTATATCTTTCTCTGTCTCTTCGATTTCTTGTCCTGTTTGGTTCGGTTGGATAAAAAGGAATCAGAAGCTTATTTCTCTTGTCTGCACCTTTGACAGCTTTACTGGCTTGCTGATGTGAGCTTCTCAAAACTCAGGAGTGACCCAAAAGTGGCGAGGGAAAGAGACAAAGAGAAAACAGGGACTGAGGACGGAGAGCAGATGAGGGAGAGGGAAGGTAGGCGGGAGCTCCTTGACAATTTCACTGTTTTTCTTTTTTTCTATTTTTTTTTTTTTTAAGTTTTTTCTTCTTTCGCCTTTTCTCCTTTCTAACTGCTGCCATGTGTTTAATATCAGATGTAATCTGTTCCAGACCTTGGGCTTGGGCTGGATGGGGAGGAGAGGGGCTCACAATGGGACACCCGCCATTTTCACACTAGAACCAGACACAAAGACCAGCAAACACGACACAGCGCAGAATAAAAGTTTCATTTCAAGACTGAAAAAAACAAGAAATCCAGTATTTTCCAAAGAATTTTTCAGTTTGTTTAGTCGTCTGAGCGATACGGATGGGAAACGATGCAAGTCAGCTATTGGTCAAGATGTATGCCATGAAATCGTTTCTGGAAAACACTTACTCCTTTTGGACAACGCCTTCTATGCACTTGATGAAGTATTAGAATGGTTATGATTGCACAAATCACCAAGTGCTGCATACTTGTCATGGCTGAAATACCAGATCTGCGACCGGATCAGGCCATGTGTGAGCAGCCATGTGTGTTTGAGGACACATGCATCTGTGTACGTTTACACACAACCCTGTACATCCATGTGTGTTCCAAGAAGACTCATAGCCTCAGCAGAGTGTGGATGAAATATGGTTCTAATTCGGCTCTTTGCCCACCCACCCCCACGCTGCCCCACTCCCCTGACGCTTTCTCTGGGCCATTTGGTCAGACGAAGGCGGGGATTTGAGCTGGGCTGAGGGGTGAGGGGTGAGGTTTATACAGGCAGGGTGTGAGATAGGCTCCATAACCAGCCAGGAAGCTGGTTGAGTAAATGCTCTAAGAGCTGGGTGGTGGCGCGGAGGGCAGGGGGGGTTGGCGCGGGGGTGGTGGGTGAGAATGTGGCGCGTGTGTGCTCGGACATCTGCATGGCTGCATGTGAGTGTAAAGTGCTGGGTGCCTCTTTGTGTTTGAAAATGCTGCTCGGATACGGACTGAGGGGGGCACTGTTGCACTTATGAGAGTGTCCTCACAGGCTTACTTGGCAGGCCCAGTGGGTGTTTGGAGAGTGTGGGGGTGTTTGTGCCCAAAAGTGAATTCCAATGGATGTGTAATGAGTATTGTACCATTAAAAGCCAGTTAAGCAACAAATAGTGTGATTTTAAAAAAAAATCTGTGTGTACCCTGCAGAAGAATGAACATTTAAGTGATGAAATACCTCTGACTGTATCCGAGCATTAATGACTGTGGGTCTGAGGAGGGGGATAGTATTCCTGGAAGTGTGTGATACAGCAGAAAAGAATGGCTCCAACCGTTCTGACTCAGTATTTGTGAAACTTACTCCTCTTCCTGTGGCCCCCTCTAATTTGATTGAACACGTATGCTTGTGTGTGTGTGTGTGTGTGTGTGTGTCTATGCATACACATTTCAGTGTTCGTGAACCCATAATTAAGTATTCATAAAATGATTCAGAAGTGAGTCAAACTACACAGATTTGATTAATGAAGCCTCTGGGATGAGCAGCAAAATGTCTTTCAAAG
>CAAKHG010017154.1:0-30421 GCA_901007715.1 Dactylopterus volitans | reverse complement strand
TGGGGGACGGCTGGGGGGGGGGGGGGGGGGGCTGCTGGGGGTGGGGGAGATATCACAGAGGAAAAGGTTCTCTATTCATCCTGCTGCCGTGCCTTTAATTAATAGATTATATACACATGCACACTCCTGCCAGTCTCACTCACAGACTCCCATTTCCACTGTGACCTCTGCAGAGCAACACACACACACACACGCACACACACACGCACACACACACACACACGCACACACGCACACACGCACGCACGCACGCACGCACGCACGCACGCACGCACGCACGCACACACACACGCACACGCACACACACACGCACGCACGCACACACGCACGCACGCACACACGCACACACACACACACACACACACACACACACGCGTCAGGCAGAAGAGGTCTAGGATTCGATGGATTGTGGCATAACAGTGGACGAGAAGAACCACCGAACGCTGATGAAGCAGGAGAGCTGAGTCCAGCAGAAGATGGTGATCAGACCCACTTTTAAACCAGCAGGAGGACCAGGGAATCCTGAGCTTGGAAACAGGGGTTCTGGCCCAGGTGCAGGGAGGACAGGTTCCTATGTGGACTGTTCAGTCCTGCTGGAGAAGGGAAGTCTGCGTTCCCCTCAGAGGAACCAGGTATAACGTTCTGAATGTCTAGACCCGCAATCCCCTTGTTGGCCCCCTGAGCCCTTCAGTATCCCCCCTTTGAGCCCTGCGGGGTTGCTGACCTGAAGTCTTTCTCTTAAAGGGACAGTTCACCCAAAAATGAAACTTCACCCATCACCTGCTCACCAGTGCACCCAAACCGGTGACCAAATCCAGGTCAACTGGAGTCAACGGCGTCTCCAAGGGTGAAAAACTGAAGAACGGCGGCCTGTTTGCGAGCTGCGCTCCAGCGGCGCCGTCTCCGAGATCGTTACGCTCGGGGACACGCAGACGCATCTGAAGCAGCCGGGAATCGAACCGGTGACTCTGCCTCAGCCACGCCCAGCCCTGAACTGTGGGAGGAGCTTCTGTGAGGAGGCCACTGGAACCCCGGAACCCCAAAAGATGAGCTGCTCGTCCTTTGTGACCCAAAACTCAACTGGAAACAGGACAAAGAGAAAATATTCAACGCTCAAACTGTAAAACGCGACTGTTTGTCTTTATGAATTTGTTTTAAATTCGATTCCAAACAAGATGGAAAAGCAAAAGACTGAGAGCCGTGGAACACTCGCGGAACCATCGAGAAGGTTCCTTAGGTACACATGTTGATGGCGTCATGATTGGCTGAGACTGCAGCAACTCTGAGAGACTCCAGATGGAGAAAGTTCAACACTTCACCACTGAAGGAACTTAAGAGATTTTCACCATCTACAATCATTTTATCTGGAGACTCCAACGACTGGGAAGGAAACTGGGTTTGGTGCTGGGCGCTGGGTGGGGGGGTGCTGGGTGCTGGGCGCTGGGCGGGGGGGTGCTGGTGGTGGGTGGGGGGGGCGCTGGGCGCTGGGTGGGGGGTCTGATGATAATGTACTCGCTGCAATAATGATTGTACACCTTGATGATCAATGTAAGTCATAAAAGGCAAAGTGACGTGTGGCGGTGATAAATCTCTCGGCTCCTCGGCGAAGCGAGACGCATAAAAGCGGCGAGCTGCGGCTTTTATGGCCGCCGCCGAGTCGCTGGTCTCACCTCTGGGGCAGAAAATGCAAATAAAATACAGATTGTGACAAAAGATAATGTGTGTGATTCCAGAGATGAGGAATGAAAATATCAGTGGGCCTCTTCCTGATTTGTATGTCCAGCGGCGACACTTGAGATGAACGAAGCATGTCTTAAATTACAATGTAATAAAAGTTTTAGCTCAGAGGGCGGAGCTTCACGCACAGAAGATCGCACCGGCGGCTTAATGGGGCCCGAACGAGGCGAAGAAGACCATTATAGTTTCCCATGGATGACAAATCCTATTAGTAATGTGGCATGTAAAGATGGAAGGTGCTGATTTCATGTCTGGTCGACATGCAGAGCTGCTGATTTGATGACACAGATGGATGATGGGAACACGGAAGAGTGTTTGTGGCTCTTTTTTTTCTTTACACATTTTATAATAAATAGCAAATTGGCAAAACAGCTGCATAAAGAAAGAACGCTGTAACATCGTGTGCGGACTGAGGTCTTGGTGACGCAGCTTCAGCTGAGGAGCGTCGCGCCAGAGCGGCGTGAAGGAATGAAGCGTGGGAGCTGCTTTTTGAGCGGCGCCACAGATTCACTGGTTTTTCTGGGAGACGCTAATTATCTCGACACGTCTGACGTCTGACATCACATCCTGTGGCAGAGGCTGAGTGTTTGATTGGTTCACAGGGAGCCACATTCAGTCTCAACGATCGGATCAATTTCAGTTGGAAATTTTGAACTTGGCGTTCCACGAGGTTCCGCGCCTGGTCCTCTTTTATAGAGTCTATACAGCCACCAGCCGGTGTGATGCAACGCTGGCAGCTGCACCGGACACAGGCGCCGAAGCCTGGCGCTTCACCGGCGGTCAGACGAGCAGATGCGCGAGGGAATTCCACGCCCGCTCATCCCGCTCATTTGTGATCAAAATATCAGGAACACTTCTCTCAAACGTGAACCACAGCACACAACAGCCACGTTCCAGAGCAGCTCAGGTTAGTGACATGTGCAAAATTGGAGTCAAGGTTTTTTTAAATCACAATGCTGCTAGATGTCGGCATGTCACGAACCTTAAATATGTCTTTGTCCTATATCCAGCTAGGTTGAAAAAACCTTTGATTTGTCTGTATCGATGATTATTCATAAACAAAGTCGTTCTCCTGTATCTCCAAACGGGGAAACTCCCACATTTCCAGCGGTTCCTTTCGTGCTCCAGGATGTCTGAAGCCGACAGGACCTGCTGGCTGGTTTGGTTCCTTCTCCAACGACAGCAGCTCGTTTTATGAGACTAGATATAAAGAAAATAATTCCAGAAAACTAACATCTCCCCAAATTAGTGAAGCTTGAAGCCCGCGAGGACGAATGTAGCGACTGCAATCAGACGCAGGAACATTTGCCGAGTGTGAGAGTGATGCCTTCAGGGAACAAAGACACATGGTACATTCTAAGGAACACGCACCAGACGATGGTGTTGGTTTAGCTTCCTGCACCACCTTCACTTCTGCTTGCTTTTACAACTGACGCCTCAGGCATCGTTCTCCACCCACAATGCACTGCTGCACTTTTAGTTCTGTCAGTCCACAGAACAGCCAGTTCATGAGCATTCATGTCTGCCATCGCTGACTATCTATCATCCGAGCGCTCCTCGGTGAGGGAGGGAGGAGCCAAGGCCTTGGTACAAAGTTCTGCATGGACAGTGTGTCATACCGTCCACGTCATGTAGCACATGGCTATTAATTATTATAATTAAAAAGCTATGAAAATCATCCACCCGGCTGAATGTTTCTTTTCACCGGTCAGTTTTAAATGCAGCATTTACACACTTCCTACATGACTAAAACACGTGTGTTCAGTTATGCTTGTGACACACACACACACCCATCAGCCATAAGATTATGACCCCCGCGTGTCCACCATAGAGTATAATACAACACATCAGCCATAAGATTACGACCAGCGCGTGTCCACCATAGAGTATAATACAACACATCAGCCATAAGATTACGACCAGCGCGTGTCCACCATAGAGTATAATACAACACATCAGCCATAAGATTACGACCAGCGCGTGTCCACCATAGAGTATAATACAACACATCAGCCATAAGATTACGACCACCGCGTGTCCACCATAGAGTATAATACAACAGCCCTGCAATCAGTTCTCCCTTCAGGAGGAGTTTTATGTTGGATTGTGATTGAATGTGTGTGAGAGAGGTGTTGACATGTTTGAATGATTGTTATTGGGACTGTAGTTTGTGACGCTGTTGCTGGACTGTGCTGGGTTACACTGGGAGGGGTCCCTAATATTCTGGTCATCACACTCATGCATCAGGGTGACCACAATAGCTGATGGGTGTAGATCTGACTCCCATTAGAGCTCACACGAGGAAACGTGTGTCCCGGCACCAGGATCTGGGTCCCGGTCCATCTCCATCCGGCCCACAATGTCCTCAGCAAGAAGGAATTAATAAAATGAGTGAAGCTCAAAACGAAGGACTTCGTCCGAGTCTGTCTGCCAGTATTGGGGATCCAGAGCTCCAAGCTGCTGGTCCGTCATGTCCATCAAACATGATGTAACATCACCAGCCATTTTATGTGCTGCGTTCACTTGCCTGATCTGTCAGCTCACCTCTGCATTCCACATCAGACTCTGGAATTCTTCTTCACTTGCTGGGAATCAAACTGAAGTTACATCTTCTGCCTTCTTGTGCTCCTTTGGTCTCCTCGAGTTCAGAGAAGCGAGTCCATCAGGCAGTAAAAATCAAAGATCCAAGGAACCATTTTCCCTTAAAATACTAAGAAGGCAACGTTGATGGAGGAGGTGAAGAGAACAGAGTCATCAGTTCAACACACAAACACTGTGGGTCCAGATATGGATGCTCACAGATGTCGATGAGATGGACCAGCAGGTCTCACAGTAGAACCAGAGGTCTGCTCTGTTCCTTCTGTCCGAGTCAGCTTTTTCACGGTGGATCTAAACGTGTCCACAGAGGCCGCTGATCCTCCGCAACATCCCTCACTGCTGCCTCAGCTGCCCACCATCTCTGAACTTCTGACCTGCAGAAAGTCATCCGTGCCTCCATGATTCTGGTATCATATCTTGCCTGTTTCAACCCAAAATGGTTCAAAATGCTGCAGCGCCATAACGTGATGTGCAGCCTGGACGACGGTGCTGAGGTCCATCACCAAGCTCAAAGCTCCTCCTGTGACACTGGTGGGCCCCTTTCAGTGGTGTCACACGCCGCACTCAGGTTATTGATAAATAAATGAGTAATTTGGCAGAAGGTGAACACGGTGCTTGCACGGGAGCTGGAGAAACTCTGGTTCAAACTAGCACTCGAGACACTGCTCATCACCAGGTCTTAATGGCGAGGAGCCTCGTGAAAGCACTCGGCGTCATCTCCGCACAGACGGACGGGGAGCAGTGATGCATTGGCCAGACTTCCTATTGATTGGCTCTGGCCTTCTGCTTTGATGCATGATGTCATCTGTGCTTAGAGAGCAGGATCCAGGACACAAGCTCTTCCATTGAAAGTTTGCAGAATAACAGCCCAGTGCATCGGAGGTTAGCAGCGGTGCGTCACCGCGATGATGGATCAGGTCATCTGCCGGCTCCCAGGGGCCCGGCGGTGCAGCGGCATCTTCATCAAACAAAGCCTGACAGGACGTCCATTACTATAAAGTAACGCCGACAGGCCCGTCGCTAATGGAGGGATGCTTGCTTACATCAGCTCCATCACTCTCAGTCATGTGGAGCACATATCAGATTGAACCTCAGTGGTTGCCGTAGTCATCAGGGGCTCAAGCCTGCAGGGTCCAGAGGAACACTGGGAACACTGCACTCCATGTGCTCTCTCTCTCTCTCTCTCACACACACACACACACACACACACACACACACACACACACACACACACACACACACACACACACACACACGCACGCACGCTCGATGAGATCGATATGAATTATGTCAAATATCAGATCAATCTTACATGTCATGTTGTAAACTAAAATTAATATAAATATTTTTTGAATCTTCACAATGGTGGAAAGTTTTTGGCACCATAGAAATTGGGTCATTGAAATGAAAAGTAATAATCTTGTTAACGCAAATAAGAGGACGGTTGTTATATCGATAACAATGTTTTTCAACATTCATCCATGTGCTGAAATATTAAAATTAAACTTTATTTTTCTACAGAAAAAAAACAACGTGAGCAAGCAAGTAAAAAGTTCCCCTTTACTGTAAAAAAAAATCTATTTTAAACAAAAGTTAATAATGTGAAAAGGTCATTTCTCCTGACTGTGATTAAATTTGAAATCAATTATTTATCAATTAATTTGTTTCAATGCTGCAAGGCTGCAGAGAATGAGGGAGACGGATGAAGGCTGGGCTCCACTAGCAGCAGCTTGTACAGCAGCTGATGACCAACACCTTCTCCTCACCTCACCAGGTCACACTGCACTTCCAGGAGCACCAACACAAACACACCAGCCTCTCTGAGGGCTTTTCTCCAAGCTTCCACCAGCCTGACTGTTAGACTGAGTGACAGCTGGCTCATCCAATCACGTGACACCTCATCTTTACATGCCTGCCCTTTTCCAAACAGTTTCTGGAGACAACTTCTCAGATGGTTCTGTGGAACAAGCCCCACTGATGCGCCTGGCTGGAGGTACCTTGTTCTTTTGCCTGAAGACCCAGAACATCTGAAGTGCTCAGCCGCCTATGATGAATGTAGAAACTCACCTATATGGAAACATTTAAAAGTGGCATTTCAGGAACATTTAATTTAAATTTTAATTTAATTTTTGAAGCAATGCTGAAAATTGCTACATCAAATTTGAAAAACACAGTGCTTTTCTTTTGAAAAAGCCGCCTAAATAATCATGTTGTTCCCATAAACTCGAAACTGAAAATGACCTGCAGGATATATGAATTATGATGTATGAATGAAGCTTGAAACATGATATAGTATCACCATCATAATCTGACATGAGATACAGGAAGGAAGCTGGCTGAGTCCCATTCGGGGACAGTTATGGAAAAAGCTAACTATTTTAAAAAGGATAAGAAGCTTCAGAAGGTCCCAGCATGAGCTGAAACAGCTGAACCTTTTAATGGTGGCGAAGAAATGCTGCTGAAAAACATCTGACAGATGAATAATAATACGGAAGAAGATGAAACTTCAGCATGAGCATGACCTCCTGCAGTCTGGATGAGAGCTGCTCCGTCTTCTGCTCACTGAAGCCATTAAACCGACCGTGCAGGGGCAACCGTCACCGCCCTGACGGCGTTCTGCAACCTGGTCCTGGGATCCACCCAGAAGGCCTCAGGTGCTCAGGTTCAGGTCAGGAACGTCCTCCAACATGAACATGTGGGCGCCTCCATGGCTGGCGTGCCGGTAGGCCAGCAGTGGGTGTGGCCTCACGCGGGGCTTCACTGCATTAACGCCTCCGGAAAGAAATGACGCAGTTCCAAAGTACAATATCATCGGAATCTTACATTCCTATGAAAATAGAATTCATGTCGGACCCTCCCATTTTTACATCTACACATGCCTCCTCTAACCTGCAGTAGAAATGTAAAAAAAAATCCAACTATTATTATTTGAAATAATAAATGTCTATGGTTGAGACTCATGGACACTTTCAGGACCGCATGAAAGACGGGATGTCAAGTCCTCAACGCGCCGCTGTATTATTGGACAGCCCAGATTAGAGCAACCACATTCTGGTTCTGATAATCCTGCTAGATCCTCAATCTGTATTCTGATACATTTAGAAGCCCTTCATGAGGATTAGAAGAGGAAGGAGCATGTAAACACCATAGATTTACAGAGATGCACACACTGATACCACACTACAATAATCATTTCCTGAATCAGATCATCTGACCTCTGACCTTGCAGGAGAGCACCAGGGATGACCACGTCCTGCTCGGTGGCCATCAGCAGGAGTGTGGCGCTTGCTGTGATGCTGACAGGACGTTCTTGTGTCTCACGCGTCAGATTGTGTCAGGGACATTAATTTATCTGGGGGAGAACCTGCTTTTTTTGGTTCAGGAACTTCTCTGCTTCTCCCCTGGGATTCTTCTCCATCTTAACTCTGCCGTTCTTCCTTAGCAGATGCACTGTTAAGTAGTCAGAACCCGGAGTGGGAGGTGTTCAAAGACGCGACTGCACCAGCCAAATGTCAATTTCAACAAACCCCACATGGTTGATTTACCTGGACCAATCTGCTACAAAAAAAAAAAAAAAAAAATCATCTTCCAGATGGTTGTTCCAGGCCAGCGTGGGGGAGGAGATGGTGGGAACTCAGGTGACATCACTTCCCGATTCCTGCATGTTAAAGACGTGAGCACTCACTCTGATCATGTGAATAAATGTGCAGACAGAAATGCACCATGTGGATTCAGACGGACTCGACCGGACTTGGACGTGACCCGTAAATGGTCCAACAAAATCATCTGATGTAAAACTACGCAGGAGCAAACGAGTCGCTCACAGAAGTGCAGGCGACACTTCTAAAGGCTCCGAAAAGCCAACGATGAAACGTAATAATGAAATAATTCGGAGCTGGGTAGAGTCCGTGGTGAGGGCAGCAGCTTGGTTCTGGAGATAGAAGGGAAACCGAGTCAGAGCAGCGGCGCCGGACATGCAGAGCGCTCCAGTGTTTGGAGCTTTATGGCAAACCAGACCAGGACCCTGACGCTAGATTGATACTTACAAGCTTCATCCAAACGCCCTCAAACGCAGCACCGGCCTCACTCTGGCCTCCCTCAGCACGGCCGCATGGCACCAAGAAGGCCGGAGCGACGTTTGTTTCGAAAGAAACAAAACATCGTCACATCCTCAGTCGCGGTTTTTGTGCTTTATGTCGATGCAAAACGAAGCAGTTGTGAGGTGCTGCAGAGGGTCGCTCTCCTTTAGCACCATGAGCTTCCATCGCCTCTTTCATCTCTTTACTCAAAGATGCTCCAGCAACATGTTCAAAGCTGGAAATCACAAAAATGAAGTGGACAGATCGTCAGAGGCTGATTGGACCCCAGGTAGCGACCAGAGGAAGAAACGAGAGCCAGTCAGCTGGCAGGCCGGCAAACGCTTCCTGTCCCACACATTCAAGCCATCGGAGGCCTCGGTCCAGCTAATTAGAGCTGCTTTTTAAGTGGCTCCAACATGGACGCCGGCGTGGTTCCCACCCTGCGACTGAAGCCGAGCCGACAGAACAGAGAGAGCGAGCCGCAGGTGAAGGCGGAGCTACAGAAGAGTTTTATTAGGCATGCTACACAAGTGATGCACAACTCACAGGAGAGACTGAGGGACATCTCAGAAAGCAGGAAACAAGGCGCATCTCCCTTTGTTAGAAAATAACTTTTTTCTTTTTTTTTAATGATGCCTCATAGAACTGTCCCACACCTTTACATCTGTATAAAGTCCACGCCAGGAAGAAAAATATACATATCCATTATTTCTGAGGCAAGAAGTCCAGATATATTAAAAACCATGAGGGAATTAACACTTAAAATCCATTGAAAAGTTGCGTTTTCCAAATGCTAGTTGTCGTTAATATGAAGTAAAGGAACACTGAAGGCACAGAAGCTTTGGTCCAACTGAGTAGCCCTCTCCAGTCACCATGGGTCACATGATAACTGAATCACAGTGGACTTGGTGATGAGACCCTACCATGAATGTACACGCTCAGACAGTCGCTGCTCGCTGCTGTGGAGGAAACTCAGGATGCCTCAGAACACAGAAAGACCTGATGGCGTGGTGAGTTCAGGTCACGTCTGAACCGAGCAGAGTTTGTGTCATGCTCTTACCTCAGGTATAAAGTCGTTATCTCTCTGCCGCTGCCAAACACAAACCAAAAAACTACTCTGCAACGGCAGGACAACTCCTGCTGAGGCCGAGCTTCACAAGCTGCAACTACTTCCACAAAATGACAGAACACAAACATCCAATACAGACTGTGCCTAAAAGCATGAGATGTGAAAGGAATCCGAGATCACGTTAACACCTGGACCCCCTCCTCTCCTCCCGCTGACTAATGGAGATCTTCAGAATACGGTCCCGCCGCTGCGCCTGGCGGCTGCGGCGTAATTCAGCTGGGTGTTTGTGCGCCGTCAAAGTAGCGTCCAACCTTTGTGCTCCGTCCTGCCACCGTGTGTCTCGTGTTGTGATTTTAAGTGTCGGCGGCACGAAAGACGGAATCATGTCGCTGACATTTGTCGGTCACGCGAGTCGAGCTGCAGTTAGTCCACAGTGTAAAGGCGAGTGACAATGATGCACAGCAACACCTGCTAACATCTGGGTTTCTGATCTTCACAGGGTCTGGGACGACACAGTTACAGTTTCCAGGGTAGCTCTGGTCCAGTGGCTGTGGGCGGGGACACCGGCCAACCTGCCTGCACAAATCGCTCCTCAAAATGGTTGGCGATTGTCCTCCTGCGGACGCAGGTTCCTCGCGGGAGCGACCCTCCTCGCGGGAGCGACCCTCCTCGCGGGAGCGACCCTCCTCGCGGGAGCGACCCTCCTCGCGGGAGCGACCCTCCTCCGTGTATTTACAGTTAAACGGCATTGAATAACAATATCAGAAAAACCTACAGACTTGAAACGAGACAAAACTGACTGGCCGAGCTTGAGCCGCTGCAGACGGAGGTGATGCAATCGGCTTGGGCAGCGCGGCGTGTTACAAGCGAGACGGGAGGCATGATTGGCAGAAAGATGTACGGTATCTCTGTAGGGACACTTTGAATGTCAATCAACGGTGAAAACCGGCGCCGTTAGCGGACAAACTTTGACAGCAGACAATTACACAGTTGGATTACCTTCACGGTTGTCGGTTTGAGCGTTCCAGATCAACAAGGGAACAGTTCCAAAAACTGTTAACCCAGTAATCATTCAGACCCAGGAATATGGGAACTCGGGGCCCAGGTTTGAAAACAGCATAATCATCATTTAATGAATGTGTCCAGCTGTAGAAAAAGTTGATATTGTCAAATAAGGCACATAAGTCCTGTATCGTCTCAACTAAATCAAGAATTAAACACTGATCTACATCAAACTATCACACCGAGACAATCAATCATGTCAAGAAGAATACAGAGGTACACTGAAGAACCCAGAATCTGGAACATACCCAACTGCTCTGAGATTCAAAAAAACACGATGCAAGCCAAAGTTTTCAGTCTCTCTGAAGGAATGACGAGGTCAACGCCGACTGAGTCAGCCTGGCCGCCCCTCGCGTCCAGGCGCCACCGGAAAGCTGGACCAAAGTCCACCACATCACCTCCCTAAATGGTGGACTTGGAGAAGGAGACTCTCAGATGCTGGTTGCCCCCCATGTTGTAGTTGTGCAGGTCGATCAAAGCCTGGATAGCCTCTTCCACTGTTGACATCTGGATCAAAGCCATTTTACGATCCCTGCAGAAGAAGAAACGGTGGTTCAGTGTTACAGAAAACTGACTTTGCAGGGAAAAAAACTGGCAGAAGCATGCCGACACTAACGAGGGACAGGCCTACGTACTGGAAGAACTTGAATGCCTTCACAGTCCCTCCAGCGTTGGAGAAGAGCAGCCGCAGGTCATCCTCAGTCACGTCTTGTCTATAAAAATGGAGGACATCAAGACTCAACATGGGCGGCCTTCAGTGTCACTGGCTGTTCTTGGGCAACAAGCAGCTGCAACTAACACACATCTTAGCTCGTCTCACCAGAGCTGCATCAGTCAGCCAACATGCAACAGAGGCAGCAAGGTTTCAGTCTTATTGTGGTTTGTTTCAGCCCTCGTCTGCTTGGATACACACCGATGAGCAGCGCTACAACACCGTGGCCGAGAGAATGGATGTGAACGTTGTGACTCCCAGTAAAGTGCCACTCAGTCACAGAAAGAAGACGCTGGATCGTCACAGCTGAACAAGACTTCAATGTGTTCAACACCAGACGTCTCACCTAGTTCCCAGATCACATTTCAGTACCCGCCACCCAATCACCTCTACCACACTCACAAAACCCCCCAAACACCCACGAACATCTGCATTTATGCCTCCGATGACTCTGATGGAACTTCACACATCCAGACATCAGCTTTGCTGGGCTGCAACACCGATCAAGGTCAAAATGTTCTGGCTCCTGTTGCAATTCAACAAGTGTTGAGGTTTGAGCTCGAGTTTTACATTCATCATTTAAGTGCACCTGTTTTGAAGTTCCGAATTGTCTTCAGGGACATTGGACACTTGAAATCTATCAGAGACGCGCAACAGCAGAATTGAGCAGACTGCTCTGCTACTTACGGGATGTTGGAGAGGTGGAGTGTTGCAGAGGGTGGGAAGATGTTCTGGAAGTTCTTGGACCCAGGTTTCTTGAAGCGGTGAAGTGGGGAGTTGGCATAGTCCTTGGTCAAGCCCTGATCATCCAGACCCTCACGAGGCAGCGCCACCGTCTGGTGCTTGGACAGAGTCACCCTGATGATCTTCCCGTACATTTTTTGGCCATTTAAGTGGCTCATTGCTTCAGGTGAGGAAGAGGAAGGCAGAGCAGTGAGTGTCAGAGCTGAACAGGCGACATGAACAACTTCAAGTAATTATTCATTTGAACGTGGACCAGTAAGAAACAGGTTACTGTGGTGTTGTATTTAATCTTTAAATGTCTACATTGGTGCAAATAAATACATAAAGTCACACAAAAATAAATCACTCAAACAAAAGCACCGTACTTGTCATTTCAGAATAAGGGTGTTGCCGTGGAAACAACCAGAAGTGCTGCTCTTTTTTTCCCATTACTATCCTGATAAATCTTCAAGAACGTTCTTGCAAGTTTGCAAATAGGCATTATCGATAACTTACCAGGAATCTATGTGGTTTCTTTCTCACTCAACTAATCTTTCTATGACGTCTGTAAGTTAAATATTAACAGTTCTAGAGCATCCATGTCAACCGAGATGCAGTGCATTGTGGGGCAGTTGAGTACTTACAGTATGACAACAGGTGCCTTTTTCTAGTACAGCTCAACAAGACAACCTAAACATCATCAATAAATCTCCAAGTGATCACTTCTTCTAAAAGTCAGCGGAGCAGAATATGGACGAGCTGTTGTCATTCACCTGAGTTCATGATGATTTTGTCAGATGTAACGATTGTAAAATAATGATTTTATCAGCCGTGTGGCACCTCCAGAATGAACAGCACCGCGCGGCGGTCAGTTAATGGACCGTGGTGAAAGCACTACATCACACTCACTCCGCTGTCTGAGGACGGAAACTGGGAAAGACGCTGGTGACGTCAACTACAAGGTGAATTCAGCTCATTAAAACACAACAGAAGTGACGACAGGGAGCCGAAGGGAGGACGGAGGTTGAACGGAGATCACTGCAGCCAGCACACCAGCAAAGCAGCTTCCTGTCAAATCTACATGACTTTAAATAAAGATACTACCTGCAAAATGGTGATCTGTCAGCAGGTGGTCTGTCCTGCTCCTTTTCCAGAAACTCGTGACCCATCACTACTTTAAACTTGATTTCAGGCCACAGTTGTGTGATGATACGACTAAACTGATGGCTGCTGCCTGAAGAACAGGCTTCTTGCAGCTGGTATCTCACCTGACAATAAGACACAGTCACTTAAAAGAAAGTATAATTGGCTGCTCAGTGGTATCACCAGGGGTGGGAGAAAAAAAATGGATTCTTAGAGGTACTGCGATGCGGACGTGGACGATTCTGAAACGATTCACAAGTGTCAAAAAATGTTAATTAAAAATTCTAAATGTTAATTGATAAGG
The DNA here is from genome assembly GCA_901007715.1 of Dactylopterus volitans. Classification (NCBI taxonomy): domain Eukaryota; kingdom Metazoa; phylum Chordata; class Actinopteri; order Syngnathiformes; family Dactylopteridae; genus Dactylopterus; species Dactylopterus volitans. The sequence continues at coordinate 16,994 of CAAKHG010017154.1, read as the reverse complement.
TGATGCTGAAGGAATGCAAAAGGCAGAACTCAGAAGTGCCGAACCCGGACACTCGATGGCGGCGCGGGAAATGTGAGCGGCGCCCTCTGCAGTAAAAGCTGGCGTATGGAAGCACTTGGGCTTCTCTGGAGTTGGAGGGGACAAGTATCAGGACACGAGCCGCAACAGGACAGTAGATGTCAAACTACCCTCAGATATGATGAAACGCCACAAACACGAGGAACCATGTGACACGTTTCCACCCGGAGGAGGAGGTCAAACACCCGACTGCAGCTCCTGCCGACCAGAGGAGCATCGAGCAGCCACACTGAAGCTACAGAAAGGGGGCGGGGCCAATCACAGGCTCCATCACTGCTTTTACTGGGGAGGACTTGCGTCCATGTTCATTGGTTGAGAGCCAGGACTTTCACACCATGTTGAGATACAACATCCATGTGGAAGATATTTTGCTGACACGGCGATCCAACACTTTCCAACCAGACCGGAACCCAAGTCATGGAACCACTGAAGAACGCTGGCAGGAGAGCAGGAACATGTGATGATGGACCATCATACATCGAGGAACAAGGATGCATCAGGATGCGTCGATAATGGTTTCATCATCACATTGCAGCCCTCTGAATCATTATTGTGAGGTGCCAAGAGATGTCCAGTCCCAACTATCCCACCACAAAAGCCAGTGATGACCTGCGTTGTTCAGTACAGTTAAGCACCGTTGTGTCTACTCACCTAGCTGGGCCTGGTTGGCATCTGACATCTGAATGAGAGCGCTGTCCTTCTTATTGTAAAGAATTTTCACCCTCTGGACATCCCCATAGACTCCTACATTTGAGCCGCCGGCAGGAGGAGAAAGCAGACAGTTAGAAAAACACTGAGTCTGCGCTGAAGACAAGGATATTTCAGACAAGAATCAAAGAGGAGAGGAGAGCAGAGCGCACACAAGAAATGACAGGAGACGTCAGAGTGAGAGGTGTTCAGAGAGGACAGGTACAGAGAGAAGAGAAACCCTCTAAACAGATATGCTTTCAAGTCGTGTCAGATGGCTATAAATCAAATCATCATGCAAAAAAAAAAAAAAAAGTAACCAGTTACCCATGCATTAACCACTGACTATGAGGTGAACTGAGGACCAAGTAATAAACATTCACCCAAACCAGTTCACAGGGGGCCAAAATGTTTGACTAGCTACTGTGCGCAAACAATTACACATAAACTTATCATAATAACAATAATGATGATAATAATTACAATAACAACAATAATAATAATAACAATAATATCAACTGTAACAATAATAATAATAATAATGACAAATGTCTTAAAGATAGGATGGAAATAGAAAAAAACTGAAGGTAGAAGGAGAGAGAGAAGAAAGAGAGAGAGAGCAAGAGAGAGAGAAAAAAGGGAGAGAGAAGGAGAGAGAGAGAGAGAGAGAGAGAGAGAGCGAGAGAGAGCTAACGATAACATACCGAAGAGGGTAAACAGACTTTGGGGCGTAACCATCTTTAGAGGGAGAGAAGAGCAACAAGCAGCGTGAGACAGGTAGAGAGGTAGAAGAGTCGGAGCGGAGCGGAGGTAGAGATGGACAGATCGATCCAGAACGGAGGTAGGTAGGAGGAATGGTGGTTTTTGTTTTCCCCCCGCAGAGTGATGGAGGTGGTGGGTCATGGAGGAGAAGAGGAGTTGGTGGAGGAAATCATGGAGAGGGTTTGGAAAGGGGGGAGGGGGAGTTAATGTAGGAGGAGGAGGAGGTAAGGGAGGAAGGGGAGATTAACCCCCTCCCATGGGAACATGGAGTGAGGCAAGAAGATTGAAGGGTGAGACGGATGGGGGAGGTGGAGAGATGTATAGGGAGGCAAATGCAAAATGGGAGGGGGAGGGGGAAATAAAAAGTGAGGAAGGGGGAGGGACAAAAAATAAAATATAGGTCAGTACACTGGAATAATGCAGGTAGTTTGGTCAAAGATAATGGCTTGGATCAATGTTTCCTTTAGTCAAAATACAGCAAGACCTTGTGTATTTCACCCTGGACAAGCAAAATAATAACAAAAATCATTAATTCAAAGTCATAACCATGGGATAAACACGACATGCAGCAGTTCAGAATCTGACCACCTACAATCTCTCAGCCAGGGAGGGTGGCACTGCCAGAGTGTGAGAGGCTGGAAGACCATGCAGCTAGAACCCAGCTGAGCAGTACAACCTGGCATGCAAGAGTTGATGTGAAGGCCACTCCAATAAAAGGTGGAGTTCACACAAGTCAAATGCTGAAGCACAGTATCGCAACTCCAAAGGTTGACTATGAATGATTTGGATACTGTCAGGACTTCAGTGTGAGTCATTCACAGCCAGAGAGGACAGACTGATGAGAGAGAGACAGAGATATTAGGTGAGACCAGGGAGAAGCTGAGTCAGTGACAGTTTGAGGAGCAAAAAACACAGAGGCAAAACAGAGAAGACAGTGGTCCGGACTTTCAGAGGGAGACCCGGGTTAGGACAGAGGTTTTCAACCATGACTCTGTTATCACAGACCCCCCATCTGTGGTGATGCAGCTCGATAGGAACCCTCATATCTGGACATGTTTGGGTCCAAGAACTCTGATACCATTTGATGAGGAAAGCTGCCAGCAGCCCACCCTGCTCCGAACCCTCACGACTACAGAAATCTGAAGGCCACATGAGCTAACAGGCTCATCAGGAAGTGGATGCACTTTGTGAGTTTTGAGAGGTGCTACATTTCTAACACTCCTCCACGGTTCATCATATTCAGCTTTATGTGAGCTCATGCTGTTGCAGGTTTTGAGCTGTGCAAGGATCTTTAATTTTCAATGAGCGCTGTAGCTAGCCGCCTCCCTCCAAGCACAACTGCTTCCATCGCCAGTCTGGTGAGAGACTGGACGTTTAACCAATCAAATGAGTGAGTTGTCGTGATCCTCCACTCCGGATGCATTGTGGGCCTTTCCATGTTTGTTTCTCTCAATAGCACGGAAGCTCTTTTGCTAAATTGCTGATCTCATCAAGTGTTTTTAGTAAAAAAAAAATGCAAATGGCAAAATTAGAGAGGCGTCGTGTTCTGTCTGCGTGACTGTTGATGGTTGAACGGTGGGCGAACTGCACCATCAGCTGACCAACACCAAAACAACACCCAAAGAAACCACAGCAGTGGATGATGTCTGCAGTCTAACGCCTGTTACTGATGTGTCACTAGCAAAGCTAACCTGCTAGCACGAGCAACGTACCTCTGCAGCGTTACCAAAAAACTCCTCGGAAAAAAGATTCACCTCTAACTGAAAGAAAGTGAGGGAATATCAGCTAAATAAATCGGCTACCTGGTACATTCTGACTGCTTCAGCTGGTTGTCAGCGATGTAGATGTGCAAGCTCGTTTCTTCAGGGAACAGAAGAAACTCGCCTCTCAGCCTCTCAGCAGCTTTGTGAGAGGCTGGGTGTCCCAACTGTTCCTAAACTACAAATACCTAACTCGAGCTCAAATCCCGGTGTTTGCATGACTCGTGTCCTGAGCTGCTCTCTGGATGGCTCACGCAGTCTTCCAGCTCTGATTGGTGGATACCAACAGAAAAATCGCAGCGTTCAGACAAAATTCACAATCGTCCCAATAAAGCATCATCAAGGCCTTGAGGCTTTTCTGACCAATTTTGAAGTTGATGCGGTCAAATAACTAAGGGAGTTAATCAAAGTACGAAGCTGCCTTTTCTCACAGCCACTGGGTGGCGCACTGACCCGAAGAAAACCAGAACCAGCCCCGTCTGTGTGGGGTCGAGTCTCATCTGTACCTGTTCCACAGTGAAACCGAGTATCGCCGCCTCGCCATTCAACAAAAACGTACAAATCCGTAATTTCGTATCATTAATGTGGAAAACCCAAAATATGTAAATTTTCACAATTTCTGGGAAAAGCGTGTTGGGACTCAACAATGGGGTTTATTTGGGCTCCTGCGGGGCCATCGCACCACTCAGCTATTCACTTTTGGTTATACTCTATAAACATATACCACCCACCCCTTCACAAGCCTTATTTAAGCATTTCAATAAAAGTTAAATGACCCGCTGTAAGATCCTCATGGACTCTTGGGGGCCCAGGGACCCCACTTTGAAAACCCCTGGGTTAGGATACCACAGAATGAGGTTCATGAGGGCGTTTCATTAGCTGAGGAGAAGTAAGAAGAGACAGAAAAACAGAGACAGTTAGCGAGTTAGATACAGTTTGATGAGAGAGGAGGAGAGACAGAGACACCAGGTGTCGCTCTCTCACTCTTTCAAGGACATAATGAGCAGACGGAAAACCAAAGAGGAGAAAACAATAACAGCAAGGCCATGGGCATGTAAAGAGCTCTAGAAGATACAGCAAAGAAAAGTTAGACAAAAGAAAAATCTTGCTTCATGTCAAAAGTAACAGGAATTCAAAGAAGCTGCTGGTTTGTACATGTGATTCTTCCTGCATCCTGATGCACTTCCGTGATTAGAGACACTGTTGGAGTGTTCAGGCTCCTCTGAGGTTCAAAACATACAAATGTCAGGAGCAAGGAGGATGTTCTTCTTGGAGTCTGAACTCTGGCATACATACAAATTTAAGATATAATCACCTCACTGCACAGAAATATTTAGGTGGTATAAAAGCCTAAAACTATTTCACGGATCATAAAACTTGAAGACGTTTCTATTACTTAAAAAAAACAAAAAAAAAAACTGAACTTTCCAAGATCACAGTTGTGTTACACGTATATGACAAAATAATTTGGTTTAAGATTCAAACTGAGCTGTTGGGTTAAATATGAGCAAAAATGCTGTCATTGACTTTCTCAGTGTATCCTGATGACAGACAAGGCAATGAAAATGGAAATGGCAGAACTGGGAGGACAACTGGAAATAACCAGAGAATAGAGGGTTCCGGTGGTGGGGGGAGGTGGTGGAGTTTAAGCTGACCCGTGTGTGTCTGTGTGAGTGTGTGTGTGTGTGTTACTGACCTCCTCGTTCAGATTGCTGACCAACAGCACACCACTGGAACCCGTCTGTCCAGCGAGCGCCACCCTCCCTGCAGCAGCAGCAGCCGCCGCCGCCGCGCTCAGCGGGTTCAAAGCTCCTGACAGGAGGTCAACAAGACAATCATGGAGTGGGGCGCAGCACTTCCACTAAACCACAGCCCCACAACACCGAGCTGGGAGGCTACTTTAAAGCACGACTAGAGTGTGAATGCAGTCGGCCAAAGGGTGGAGCATGAAAAGGAGGAATAAAAAAAGTGTCATCTACCTGGGATCTTACCGAGGAGGGAGGTGGAGTCTTTGCTGAAGGCAGCCGCCACCGTGGAGTCGAGGCTGGGCTGCCCGTCACCAGCCGGCAGCTCAGGTCGTGTGTAGTCGCGACTCTTGTCGTTGTTGTACTTGACATTTAAGTTGACCAGCTTGGAGAAGTCTATACGCAGTGTGCAGCAGGAGTTGTAGATGTTCTGACCATCCAGGGCCTGGAGATTCATCAGGACACGAACTCAGCGTGAATACGAGATTGAGGGTAAACATGCACAGGTGATCACGGGGAGCTTCGGGTTCGATTCCCTACCAGCTTGGCCTGCTGAGCATTGACGGGGTCGCTGAACTGCAGAAGAGCCTGGAACTGGTTGTTCTTGGTGAACGTGATGATCTTCATGACCGTGCCGAACTTGGAGAAAATCTGGAAATGAGAAACAAGAAACTGCAGACTTGAACATGGGAGGACAGCGAATAGTTCTGAAAGACGCCATGTTTTTGGACGCCAACACAACAGCTTATGTATGTCTACATGGTTCTTATCAAGAGTCACCTTTGAATTATGCAGAGTGAATGAAATTTGTTTTTATTAAGACATCAACAAAAATATTCTTGCAAAATAAATTTTAATGACAAAGGTGAATCACCTCTAAAGACAATGGACAACTTTGACATTTTGAAAAAAGCCACTAGTGCAAAGGAGAAATTCAACCCTGTGGATATAAGTGATAGAATCGGACTTCATTACACACTTGGTTTTTTTTCGATTATCAACTGAGGCCGGGGCTTCGCACCTGCTGCAGCACGTCCAGCGTTACCGGGTAGAACATGTTGTCAATGATGATTCGCAGCACAGGACTGGAGGCAGCAGCGAGCGCTTCCTGCACGTCTGAGCTGGGTGACCCGCCCGACTGCACTGCCGAGACCGCCTGCAGCACCGCCTGCGTCCGCTATGGGAAAACGCCTGCCGTCAGTCACCATCGATTACACCGAGGCTCGCCAGACGCGAGGGCGAGCCATCAACTCACTCAGTAACCATGAAGAGATAACAGATGATAACAGTGTGGGAGTGGACCAATGTGTCGCCCCGACTCCCCTCTGAACCAGGATGTCCTGAACGGCACCAACCTGATTGGCAGCATCAGTTTTGAGCTCTTTGTGATTTGAGTACTGAATAAAGACAGGGACATTGCGGATGTGAGGAGTTACGGTGGTGTAGTAGTTAACCATGGTGATGGCCGCCTCCTCCGTACCCATCTCCAAGAAAGCCTGCAAGCAGAGGGAACACACATCAGCTGCCTCATGAATTCACCACGACCACCTTTCAGTCATTAGTTCTCTCAGGATGACCAACTCTGGGTCAACTTTCAACCAGTTGTCGCTGATGTCCTCTAACAGCATAAATTCATCTGTTACATTAGGGTCCATGTAGGATCAGGGTTCTAAATCCATTGTCTGATAGAACATTCCCACGCTGGCACAGTGGCAGTCAGGACTTTAATGTCATACAGCAGTGATTGGTTCATCAAGATTTGGAGGATGAGGAGAGCAACGGTATTGAGACTTGGGAACAATAGTTTGACATGAACACCATAGAAGCTTCTAGAGGGAAGTCTCTGGAGATGACGCTTTTGATGACAAAAGCTTCTCTTATTTGTAAGGTAAAGTCTCGAGAACATGGAGGAGATGGGTGAGGTGTGAAAGTCTGATGGACATGCATCATTTACTCGCTTTAACAGTGTTTTTTTTTCCATTTCTATCAAAAGTGGGAGACAGAAGTTCTGCACTGCAGGTTTGTGATGTCCTGCTAAGTAAAACAACAATAACCAAAGAGGCTGAGCGACAATAACTCAGTCAATTGTAATGTGATGCACAAAAGAGATGGCACCAGCAGCATGATCAGACCAAAACAGATTAAGTTGTCTGGATGTTGAGATGAGGCAGTGCCCATCGATCCAGGCTAATTGATGCATCAATAACGATACTGTGAGCAGAGCAGAGCAGCTGCACTCGACAGGAAGCATCAGCATCAGGCTTGTCTGAGGGCTTCCTCAGCAGACACGCTGCAGGCTCCTGGACAGCTTCTGTCACAGTTGTGGACATGTTTCAGATGCTGTTCGCGATGGCTGGCTTGACCCAGAAGAACTACTGCCGCCGCCTCTATTGTACAGATTCATCTGTGCTATCAAACCCATGTCAGTCATTGCTGGTGAGGAACAAATAGACTTTATAGCTGCTGCTTCTCCTCCACTCACCTGGTTCTTTCCCTTCAGCGTGAGGATGTTGGTGACTTTGCCAAAAGGCAAGCCGAGGGCGATGACTTCCGTCTCTGAGGCTTCATTGGGCAGCTTCCTGATGTGGAGCACGCGAGAGGGCGGAGCCTCCTCCACTCTCAGCTTTTTACTGTCACTGCCATTGGAAGCCCCATCTACAATTATATCATAAACATTAAATAACTTCCTGAACTCGCGCATACGCAGCTACCTGGGATGTGAACTGTTTGTTATTGTCAGCTTCTCCCATTGAAAGACAAATACCAGCCACGTATGTTTAGTTTAAGCTTCGAACATCTTTTGAACAACTACATTTCTTTATTTCCGATGGCGTCCCCTGAAGCCAACTGAGGCCACGCCGGCTCGGCAGAGCTCATCCACTCGAGCATCTGGATCTGTGACCTAGGCGCTGAAAGCTCAGAAAGTTGTTTTAAGGACGGGATGTGGAGCATAAAAAGTGCAGCCATTTCACCTCTGTTTGCGCACTTCTTTGATTTTGTCTTGGTAGCAAACAAGATTTATGGTGTTAAGCACCAACTACTGCAATGGAGAATGGATGTGCGGACTGCAAGCAGATAAGCAGCGTGGTCGGTTTTTGGACTGTTCAGTCATCAGCAGAGGGGTTCACGCGTGCCCTCGCAGACATGGATGGATGACATCATTAACGTCATGCAGTCTCTCATGGACATGCAGAAGCACAAAGCATAAATTCACCCTAAATGGAGTCTGTCTGCAATTCAGGAAGAACTTTCTTCCTGCACTGTGGCATCACTAACTTTAATTTCCTTTCAAAGCTGCTTAGAGCGGCTTAGGGGACTCAGAAGCTTTGAAACTGGTACCAGCTGAAATTTCCTAATGACGACTGTTAACCTGAGTCAGACCTGAAGAGCCGAAGGTCTGAGACCTTAAAGAGACATCAGAGCTCTGACGGCCTCTAACAGACAGTAACAACGCCTCTTTATCTCCTCACATGCCACAATTTGGCTTTATATTTACGGATGATACAAAGAGCAACTACGTTTCAATGTGTGTTAATAACATTGTGTTTTTTGTTGATGTATCTAAAAGACTAATTACATGTTGAATCAAACCAGTTTACGTTTGCATGCCACCGTGTTCAGAGACGAGGTGACATGGTGGCTCCTCGGCTCTGGAGAAGCAAACAGGCTCTTAGATTTTGTCTCCACTGACTCCATAATCAATCTGAACAGTAAAAAAAGTCAAATAAAAAATAAAAATCACCTGAAATGTGGCTTTTTTTCTTCTTTTTTTTAAAAATCAGATTCAAAACAAATTACTGCTGTTTGAAACAAATTGTTGCTGTCTACAGATGCGTCCCAGTCCTGTCTGCTCGCAATGTGACCGTTTTAAATCCCGAGTGATGGAGGAGCACCGGGTGTTCGGCAGCTCCACCTCCACTCGGGATGAGCACAAGTCTGTGGAAAGATGCTGAATCGTCCCACTCTCTCGCTGCACAGCGAAGGCACCATAACTGCAGAGCACCACCACTTTTTCCAGCCTCCTGTGTCACCGAGCTGGACCGCTGCGATGGAGGAGTTTCGGGGGTGGGGCTTGACAGCGCTGCTGTTGTCTGGGCTAATCTCCATTTCTGCTGCCTCCATGTTGGTACACGCTGTCATCTACATCGGAGTGCTGAGCAGCCGTATAACTTGAGGCACTGACAAGTTTTTCCTTATATTTTAATGTAAAACACTAGTGTGACATAGCTGGCATTAATGTACTATTCACTCCATTACTGGACAATATTTATCATCAAATAGAGGTATCTAGAGAACATTTAAAGAGTAGCTACCAACTCTGAAAAACATGTTTTCATAAATGAAATGGTGACATTGGTTATGTGCTTCCCCCGCTGACTCTTCCTGGGAAGAACAATCTTTGCACATGGTCTCAGACAGCGAAGTCCAACCTGCAGAGACGGCGTCTTCCTTGCCGCTGCTCAAAGATTCGCTCACCAGGGCCTCCTGCTCCCCTCAGAGCACGTTTTCATTTGAGCTGACGGATCACATTTCTTGTACTACTGCTGTCCTCTGACATCTTTAGCATATAGCTGTTCTCAACTTGCTATCTGAATTTTCGAACGTGAATCATGTCCATGTGATGGAGGTTGCGCCAGTCTTTTTTTACCGAATCCTCCTCCTCCTCCTCCTCCTCGCCGCGTGTCAGTCATCGCTTCCGTTCATAACAAAGCTGCATGGGCTCTCGGCTGTGGCTCAGTGCTCATGTGTCCAGACGATTCACAGAAAAATGACGTTGCTCCTGCAATCAAAGGCCACTTTTTTTGCCCTCTTCCGGGGAGCACGGCATATTCAAAATTCATACCGTGTGGCAAATTTATGCCGCTCATCCCTACAACATCATTACCACAACAACCAATGCAGGTAGGTTGGTGATTTCTGAGCACTGATCTGATCACCTGCAAATATCAGTGTGGACAGCGCGGTCCATCTCAAAAATCTCATTTGAGACAAATCAGATTTGTCTGCTTGCTGAAGGAAGCCATGGACGGCTTACAGCGCGAACCAAGTCTGAGCTGGCACCAGCACCAGCCCAGAACTGGCATTCTGCTCATGTTGGCAGAAAAGGCGGATATGTTCCAGTCACATGCGGCGGTGTGTGGGTGCCCACCTACCGGGAAGTGTGATGTTATTAAGATATTAAATAGCTCCCACGAGAGAACAGTTGCACTCAGGCAGCCTGTTTCACTTTCAAACACCGATGAATCCTTTGATTTCTGCTAATGCAGTCTGTCACCACAGATCAAATGGCTTCATGCAAACACCGTCAAGCCCCTCCCCTGCTGAGGAGTGGTCGGAACGAACTCACCACTCATACTTCTCATGCCAGAGTTGGGACTGTTGTACATACTCAGCTCGTCTGATCCTCTCTACAGAAGAAAAAGCACAAAAACAGACAGTCAGGCTCAGATCTGGAACAACAGGCAAAACTATTTCCATTAAGCAAAGAGGCGCTCAAAGACAACAATAAAGCAGCACTCTCTGAGGAACAAACGGAGGGTGAGATGGAGGAGTGGGCGGAAAGGGACATAAAACAGCAGAGGATAGTCTGGCTACTCCTCTGCTGCTGTTGGTGTAATCTCCCGGAAGTTACGGTGTCAGGACAACCATTTCATCCTGAGCTGAGCCGGGTCCCACAGGGCCCGCTGGGGCTGACGGGCGCCCGGCGCTCTTAAAACTGACTGATGGGATGACGAGGATCCTGGCTGGGGACCCATTACACACAACTTTATAATAGCTTCATACACCTCCTCGTCTCTGTCTGATGGAATTTGAACCAATTGGGCTTCTGTCGCTAACATTCTTTATGGTTACGATAAACCAGATGTTGCTGGCCCTGCTGCGCTGGTGTGACACAAATAAATTGAAAGCGTAATAAAGATGTCTGACTTAGGCCAAAGATGTGAGCACACAGAACACAAGCTAAAAGAATCCACATGATTCCCTCTCGCTTCAGCTGCCTCCCACCTCTGCTTCGTCTCTGACATTGAAATATTGACTGAATAAAGCGGGAGGCAAATACCAGGAGGAATCGGTGTTCTTCAGGAGGACTGAAACATTGTTTTGTGAAGATAGAAATACAGCTGATGTTCATTAAATGTGGTTTGGTAGGCAGGACACCGCCGACGCCCCGGCTCCAGAGGAGCAACCATCGCTGCTCTGTAAGCCTCTTCAGATTTATGATTTTTTAAATGTCTGTCCTGCCAATTCTGATTTTCTATCCATTTCTATCAGAACAATTCTCAAAACAATTTTATCCAGGTTACTGGAAGAAGCTTTTTTGAACACATAAAACCCACAAATACTATGTCCTCTGTTTATCCAACACGTTAACTTTCCCAAATGAAAATAGGTGCAAGAGTGATCAAAATTGGGGGTTAATTAGGTGTGCAAATTTCATGCAGAATTTAACAATTAGTTGAGCATTTTAACAGTCAATTATTGACGATGAATAATTAATACAAAATGCATATTTTCTCATTTTAGATTTTATTCAGTGGTAGTATAGTATAGTATTAGTATAGTATGAGCATTTGTTATGTACAACTGTGATGGAACACAAACAATGTAAAAGAGCAGAATATGGTTAGCAACTGTAGCTCTCGAGGTGTGACGTCCTGGCTCAGTGGAGATCAGGAACTCACGAAATCGTCCACCATGTTCATCTGCATCAAATCGTCTTCCATCCTCTATCAAATCTACAGAGTTATTGATTTTGCATCACGTGACTATGGCCTCTGCTAGCTAATATCAGCGTGATGGTTCTTTGGGAGGACGGCATTCCTCTGCTAGCTAACATTAGCCTGATGGTTTGTTGTTGTGACTATTCATTGAGCCGTCGATAAATGAGAAACAATCAAACAGCACTGACACAAATTGTAAACATGGGTCTATATCGTGTTCTATAAAATCCTCTGCACACATCCTGCTGCTCTCTCCAAAACATGCTAGGAGCGGCCTAGTGCCACAGGGCGGGCCATGGCGAGCAGCCACGACAGCCAAGACATGTACTCTCCATGGAATAAATCAGCTGTGTGGAAATCTCTTGTACTCAAGAGAAAACACTGGCAATATGGAAGTGATGTCAGCAGAAGACAAAATAACCAGGTGACACCAGAAACTGGGCGGGACACCTGAAGCAGGAACACAGCGTTGACCACCATGGTAGCGCCACTAGCTTCGACCAGTCAGATGTTTGCTCACCAGTCTCTGTCCACAAAAAATTGAACCCCGACTCTACAAGATCGACGAGCATCACAGCTGTTGTTTCATTTTCTCAGACAGGAGCCACCAACAGCTGCTCACCCTGGAACCAAAATCCTCTCCAGTTTTTAGTGTTGTTTTCTGATAGAAATGTAACTGGTGTGTTTAATCGGTATATGATATAGAGAAATTGACCGATTGCAACAGGCCCCTCTGACGACCTTAATTAACATGACGAGGAACGAGAGGCTCGACTGAGAACTCATCATTTACAGCATCTGTTTCGAGCACATGAGCATGCGAGCAGTTACGACGACACACCTCCAGTGTGTCAAGCAGGTTCACACTCACCTTCACTCCAACTGCAACATCACTGATGCTGAAAGAGAAATCATTTTCATTGTTACATACATATAGTTTTTGATCAGAATAACAGTAATAACAACATTAAACAAAACAGAATAAAATGTAAAAAAGAATAATGTAGTGTTGCAAGTATTGGACGCAGGTAAGTCGCATTAACGGCATCAAAGCATGTCTATTTATTTCACTTGCAGAATTTACAAAGGCAAATATTCTAATAAGGGTAAAAGTTCTGGAAACACTGACGCAAGAATAAATGTCCTTCAGCAGCTGAACATCTTAGTATCTGGATGGTTTCTGTAGTTTCAGCTATGAAGAATTAATTGGCCAGAAAGAAAAATATGAAACAACTGGCATAGGTAAAACCGAAAATAGCAGAAAAATAAAGATCTGGAAAACATAAACACTTAATGACCAGGTGACAGTTATATGTTCCACTTAACTACCAAACTGTGAACTATTGTTTTGAAACAGACTGGCCACAATAAGTCAAAGAAGACAGAAATGTAGGAAACTAAATCCAGACGCCTTCATGGACTCACCTAAAAGCTCAATTATACCGAAAACAATCGCACGTTCATAGAAACATTATCAACAGAATGATAACCAGCTGTATGTTGATAGAAACGTCACGCTGAGTCCTGACGAAAGTACTTCCAGCCCACTTTCTGCTCAGCTTAAGCAGACACACATGCAGACTGACGTGACTGCATGATGCTGTTTGTCTAACTTCTAGAATCTGGTCACACACACACACACACACACACACACACACATCGACGCTTGTCCACGACGCTTGCGGGTGTTTGAGTCATCACATCTTGAGAGCTTCATGGCTCCAGCCCATGTAAAGCAGTGACACACCCTGGTCCACTCACGGTCACAGCAGGAGCAGCTCAGCCCCGCGGCCGCCGCAGCCTTGGTCACCGGCTGCATCTTCACTCACCGACCGTCTCTGACCATCACCGACCGTCTCTGACCATCACCGACTATCACCGACCGTCTCTGACCATCGTTTCCCCACCAGCTCATTTATCAGACCACGTCGCTTCTCTCGCCAACGCGCGGCTGCGGTGTAGCCGGGCAGCCTGGCTCTGCTAATGCTATCTGGCTACGACACAAAGGGTTAGTCGGTGGCCAGTTCGTTAGCATAGCGGCGCTACACGCTCCAGTAGCGTTCATCCGTCAAACTCTACCGGGACGCGGATTGCGGGTCCGGGAGAGCGGCTTCCACGCGGCCACATGTATCTTAGTAAAACGCGGGCGGCGCCGCAGCTGCTTTTAAAACGGCGCGCTTTACGTAAGTTATGCTAGCATGCTAATGCTCGCCACTTCCGTGGTGGCTCAGGCGCGTGGCTATGGAAACCCGCGACCCCCCGAGCGGGCGGCTCGACGCCGCGTTGGCGCGCTCGCCGCGCCGCGAGAGAGCGGGAGAATGAGCCGTGGACATGTGGTGCCCGGTGCCCGGTGCCGTTACCCGTCCATGTCTGTAGCTGTGGATGTCTCGGCTCCGGTGCGACGTCTCTCCGGTTTACATCTATGCTGCGCGCGCACACACACACACACACGGAGCAAAGATGGTGGCAGTCATGGCTTGTTTTTCCCTCCGAGACGAGTCGCTGCCGGAAATGAGCGGAAATTCACGAAGTCTTTGCGCGCGCTGCCGACGATGAAAACAGACCCGGACGCGGTTTCATGAGACCAGCTCGCGTCTGCGGTGAAGCTCACATCCACGCCAAGGCCCGCCTTTTCTTTAAAAACGGTTCAGGTTGCTAGTTTGTATATTTTGTTCATTCTGACAGGAAGTCAGAGGCAGGAAGACAGAAAGAAGCGCCAGAAAGAAATGGCCACTCAGTTCTTGTACAAATTGACCAATGGACATAAAATTAGCTTAGTTAACAGAAGTTTTCAATTAAAACCTCCAGCAAAAGCAGCAGCGTTTCTCCATCAAAAACATGGATGGTTATAATCTGCACATCTGCAAGACAAAAACAAACAAAAAAATGTGTGTTACGCCACACTTTTGAGTATGTAGTGGACAGTGTGTAGTACAGGAAGAATGTATGTAGCACATGAAGTACTAGCATGTAGTAGTCAGCATGTAGTACATGAAGTATAAATATGTGTTCACGGTATGTAGTACATGAAGTATGAGTATGTAGGAGGTGATGGTGGATTCAGCTGCCGATCGCCGGCAGCGACAGCTGTGGCGTGCAGCTTTGCTATTGGCCAGATGCAAATAAAGTGGTCAGATATCAAGTTACATTAAAACCAATCAGGTTTAATATCAGTTGAGATAATAAGAATTCTAAAAGTCATTTTCATCTCTGATTTCAGTCAGGCGAACACCCCTCTGAGGTTCCTGCAGCATCCTCTAAACTGAGCTGTCAAAGGTTCCTCCAGGAACCCTCAACGTTCCCCAGAGAAAAGGCAGTGAATCTGGTCAATGGAAGCGGTGTTCTTGAGTGCTCGTCTGACTGGCATCAAAGAACATGAGCAGGATGTGAAGGCAGACGTAACATATTTGGACCATTGGACCGTCAGTCTGGTCCGTTCAGATGACTTGTTTTCATTGGCTGGGCAGTAGGAGACTCCTGTGAAAGCAGGGGAGGGAAAAAAGAGGCGAGTATTTTCATAGTGATTAATCTTGACAGACATACGTCATGCTCCCGGGCTCCTGACAACGTCATGCCCTGGGTGAAATTAACGCCTAACTGCTTATCTTAAAGGACTTGGGATTTAATTAAAAATGACATTTCCCCAAAGACTCGCTTCTGAGGCTGCCATGTTGAAATTAGCTGATGAGGGGCCCTCCGAGCAAGAGGGAAATAAGCAAACTGTCAAATGCTCTGCAAATCACTGCTGTTTGTCAGTGCTGCTCGCTGCTCAGGATATAACAGCGCGCTGATATGCTGCACGGCGCCATGGATACACACCTATTGTTATTGACAACAGGGAAGCCTGTCAAATGTGATATGCAGGCAAACATCGTGGTTGGGATGAGCAGGGATACGTTGCTGAAATGGGCACTTGAGTCACATATTTTACCACTGACAGAGAAACAATCCATGTCCTGGAATGTTTCTATTTTTTAATGAGTGCCACTCAAATTGAGAATAAAATAGCGAGCAGAAAAGAATGAACTGCTGAATTAAATTCACATCCGGGGCATCACGGCCGCTCCTGGGAATCACGCCGACTCCTCCGCCCACAACAAGAGCAGCAGGGATTAGAGTAACCGAGCTTACAACATACTCAGATAAAAAGAAAAAAAAACACATATAAGATATAAAGTGCAGCAGCAAAACAATACGAAATATCATCTATGCTCGACAGGTGCTGAGGCGCCTGTGACGAGCGCCTGTGACGTGCCGGGCTGCTGCTGAACCCGCCTCCTATAACACATGAAACGCCATCATAAGTTGCCTTTGTCCGCTGCTGCCAATAGTTTCCCCCCAGAAAACGTGCAGGCAGACAGGCAGGCATGCAGGCAGACAGGCAGACAGACAGAGGTACTGCCACTAATGTGACCTTTTCCTTTGCCTTGCTGACATGACTGTGTCTGTGAGGAGGAGGGCGAGCAGCGGTGCTTTGGGGGCGGGGCCAGACAGCTGGGCGTGGCGTTAAACATGGAGTCTTTTGTTAAAAAGCAGAGGAGCTGCTCTGTCTGGCCACCATAAACCTCTCTGTTTTATCTTTACCTGTCCTGTAAACGTTTCTCTCTTCCTGAGTCTGTAACTCATTCCATTGGGTCCCATGCTGATGAGGCAGTCTGGGGGCGGGGCACTCACGTATGATGGAAGCTGCTGATTGACTGAGAAGCTAGCTTCACATGAGCTCGCTAAAGCCGGCAATTGGATGAACATTTTGATCCCGAAAACATACTCTTCTGATTGGCTGCATGGGTGGGCCTGGCTCAAAGTGGGTGGGCCCGGGCCCATTGCTGGTGCCGCCTATGGGGTGGACATGGTCTGCAACAATGCTTAGGTAGCTGCTACGTGTCAAAGGAACCCAAGGTTCCACAGCAGAACATTGCCCAAAGCATCACTCTGCCTGCGCCGGCTCACCTTCTTCCCATAATGCACCCTGGTGCCATCTGTTCCCCAAGTAAGTGGCGCACACACACCCGGCCAATCACATGACGGAGAAGAAAACCTGATCCATCAGACTAGGCCACCTTCTTCCATTGCTCCGTGGTCCAGTTCTGATGCTCACGTGTTCATTGTAGGAACCAGAACCAGCAGCAACTGTTCCAGCAGTCTGAGCTCCAGTAGCTGGTTCTGTTGGATCGGACCACACGGGCCAGCCTTCAGTCCCCACCTGCATCAGTGAGCCTTGGCCTCCATGAGCCTGTGGG
>CAAKHG010017148.1:0-44028 GCA_901007715.1 Dactylopterus volitans | reverse complement strand
AGACAGACATCGTGTAAAATAAATAACTGGAAAAGTAGTAGTAATAATAATAATAATAATAATAATGTGTTTCTCACGTGCCTGTGTTCTTATAGTAATAGATTTTAGAATCACATCTACCCACAAACTGTGTGATTACTAAAAGGCAATATTATGTTCTGAGCTGAAACTTCCTCTTGCCTCCCCCGCCTGGTTTTTAAATTGTATTCTTGTATCTTGCATGAAGTTGCATGAAGTTAGCTTACATGTACGGATATTTATATATATATATTTTAAAGAAAAACATAAATTTCGTGAAGGTAAGAAACATGTCTGTAAATGACTGTACTTGTATCATAGGTTGTATTTAAGACCGACTTTATTATGATCTATTGCTTGTATAGCAGCGTGTTAGGTAGCTACTAATATCTCCCGTTTAAAAGCCCGTTCCACCTTAAATGGACGGCGAAAGTCCATAAAACTGTAACGATAACCGACGGTTGAAGTAACTCACCTCGTTTTTCGCGTCTCACGCACACCGGCAGACGTCGGCACACTCGGCGCTCACACACATCACCGCTCGGTCTCCCGGTGTCTTTCTCCCAGTTCCCTTTTACTGTGCACAAGGTGCGTGGCTACATTAAGAAAAAGTTTCGCTGGGGAAACGAAAGTCCAGTTTTACTTCCCCTCCCGTGTCCGCCATGACGATTCTCTTAAAGGCGCAGATACACGTTTGGCTGAAAAGCCGCTTTCTCCATATTCGGTAGGAAGGATGGGAAGGCAGCAGAAACGTCGCCGATGACACGCGTACGGCTGGCCAGAACCTGTTTTATTAGTCATTAATCACAAGGAAACACTGACAGTTGATAGGACAGGTAAACAAGACTGTTCCCAAGACTGGAGGGAGCGCTGAGGTCTTAAAAGCGAGGCCTTCTGCGTTCTTACCACTGGCCACCAGGTGGCGGTGTTCAGTAGACAAGTCAGCTTGCATGAAGTGTGCTGAGAAAATGAAATTACTTCTTGATTTTATTACCCCAGTAAACAGTTTCCCCGATTGCTTTGTGGTCTCAATCGCTTGTTTCAAGTCGCCTTTAAAAGAGCATGGCGTCCATTTTGTAAACGGTGGTGCCATTTGGAGGGTTCTTCATATATCTACCACGGGGGCGTGTGTGTGTGTGTGTGTGTGTGTGCGCGGGCGCCTCACGCAGGTCCGCCATCTTGACCAAATGGGATCCGACTCTGATCACAACAGAAAACAAGAGCCGAATGACAGGCTTCAAAATGTCCACGACACTCCAAGAGTTGCTCCATCCACTTTTATCACAATGAGAAAAAAAAAAAAAAAGAAAGAACATGGTCCATTGACAAACAGCATAAACAAGCACGATAAATGAGCAATGTCCAGTCCATCTTCAACACAGCCGGCGGCCTGACCCAACTGTCAGTAACTGTATCTCACAGGGCAGGAAAAAGTAATCTAGTGTCTTGTATTATTTAAAAAAAAAAAAGGAAGGAAGACCGCTAGGCTCAAACCTCACTGCCATACGATTCATTCAGTGCATGCTTTAATCCATGTATTTCATTTCATATATGCCAGGGATTTGATCACAATATACACTGCTATCTGAATGTGCTGCAACCTTTCGAGGAGGCCTCTCATATCCCATTTCAAAAAAAAATGTCACTCCAGTTCAAACAGTAGTCAGACTAAACATAAAGAAGTCCTTGTTGTGTGATGTGATAGTACCAGAAAACCTCCAATGCACTTGAGATTTAAGAATAGCCCCTCTTGGGCGATAAAATAATATTCCATGTTGCAGGACTCCCTCCCTTCCAGTCGTGACCTGTGGGATCAGCTGACTATGTAAGACGGATCGTGGCCGGCGGGCCGCTGCACTGCGCTGGCGCCGGCGTTCCACGGAGCGCCACGGCTCCTCTGCATCCTCTGCCAACGCAGTGGAGGAGGCAGTTTCTGTCGATGGACCCTCATCAGCTTATAATTTTAACTTTTATTTATTCCCCATTATAATAATATTAAAACACTAGTCTTTCATTTTAAAAAAAAAAAAAATCCCCAACAGATTCCGTTCCCGCCCCGTGACCTTTCGATCCACCGCCCGAATTTCCGGTCCTCAGCGTCTCTATCCGCTTCCAACAGCTGCCTTCCGCATCATTTCCTCATCCTGGACCGAGAGCTCCGTCAGCTTGCGTCCCAGCCGCTCATGGAGGTCCAGGTATTTGGCCACGCAGCGGTCCAGGCAGACCGACTCCCCCTTCGTCAGCTCGGCCTCCTTGTAATGCGGCGGCACGCACTTCCTGTGGCAGGCGTTGGTCATTCTGGAGTTGAAAGGAGGCTGGGAGTTAACTCTTCCACGTTACACAACACATTCACCGCGCTATTTTAAAAACGCGGGTGCTTCCGGCGCCACGCAGAGCTGCTTCAGCGTTGAGAGCGCCCACTTTGACCGTTTTACCGGCGACTGTTGACGGAGGCCGGATGTGATCCCCTCTTCTTTTCTTTTTTTTTTTAAAAACGCACCAAGTTAGAGGGTTCTATGATAACACCTCTGACAGAATTGATACTGAATCAGGAAATCTGTGGCGACGGCCAGCCATGAAAACAGATCTCTGCATCAGAATCCATCGCTAGTGAGCCAGCAGTCACATGTCCACCAAATTTGGAATCCACTCAATTGTCATTCAATCTCAAGGGACACACAGAAACATTTTCCGGGATATGGTCTAAGTGGACTGAGTATGTGAAACCAGTGAATTTCTAAACTTCGGATATAAAACCTTTTTTTTTTTTTAGATAGCGAGAATTTTAGTTGTGCTGTACAATATATAGCGGTACATATACAGATTAACATCATTTTCTACACTCAATTTTTTCTGTGTTTATATGGACACCGGGTTACCCCTCCTTATTGTTTCATTATTCTATTGTTCAAAAGGTCTGGAATAGTAATCAGCATATTCTCAGCCTCAGTCTAGGGCTGAAATTTTAACTGTCTATTTACAGGAAATTGTAATATTTACCTGTCCAAATAAACGGAAAATTACAACAAAAATTGTCATTATTATTAGAAATGCAGAGTTCATGTAAATGTATATTATGTAAACAATATACATGATTGTTATTTGGACTGTAAATTGTGATGCTGTTGAACTGTACTGGATTACACAGAGAGGTGTCCCTCATATTTTGTTCACCCAGTCACATTCATTATGGCCCTAAAGTATTCGGGACACCTCGCAATATAAGCAACTACAGCTGAAATACATCGCAAATTACAGTCCCGAGATCATTAAGATACATCAACAATGCTCTCAAACAGATTCAATCAAAATTCAACATAAAACTCCTCCTGAAGGGAGTTTTTATTGCGGGCCTGTCACATTAAAATTTATAAACATGAAGTGGTCATAATGTTACGCTTGATCATTATATATCTCGAAGCTGCTGGATCATCCAGACGACAGTCGGATGATCCTCCTGCCTCAGAGAATCGGAGACTTCCCAGCTAATCAACTGCAACCTGGTAATCCAACTACTGTTTTAATGGGTGCATCCGCCAGCGTGTGAAGCCTGGAGGCACTATACCAGCCAGCATTTGCATCACAGGTGAGCTTGTTCACCGTCACCCATGAGCACTGTCAACACAGGTTCCTAACCGAGTGCAATGACCTGGACGTGTCTCCATGGCAGCCATGATAAGAGCTGTTTGAACTCTAAAACATTACAGAAAGGCACTTTCAAATGGTTCCCGTCTTATCTCCTTTAGCAAAGGATACACTGCACCATCCTTTGTGAGAGGGAGCGGTAATGCCGTCCCACAATCCCCGGCTGCGCACCATTTGGCCGTTTACAAAAACAAACGCCGCAGATCATCCATCACTCACTTGAGGTTCATCCATCTCCTGTTCTGGGTCATTTATTAGACGCCACAGGCTCTTTGAAATTTGCTGTTGTTTCACCCTCCACTTATTTTACCGCACCGTTTATATCATATTGATCACCACAGGTTCCATTTTATGGAATAAACTGGTACGCAGTATGTCCATGGTTGCTGCACTTATCAGCTACGGTGTTTCTAGTTATGACAGATGTGAGGATTATGGGGATCACTTATTATTTCGTTCTATAGTCTATATTCGTTCCTGTTAACTGAACGCTGCTACTGTTACACCCGAGTTTTGTCTTGAGTTCAAAGATGGTTTCCGACTTTCAATTGAAGACAAAAGGTGAACAGTCAATGTTGTGCTCATGTAGCAGGTTTTAAAATCATTTTAAACTTTGATGATGAATGCTGTGTACCGTCATTTTTTTTGCAAGTCTAATATGTGATGCTTCTTTTCCATATGTGATATATCATCTTCAAACTAATTGGGATCATGCCAATAAATGTTGGAGGGGGGGGGGTTGTTTATTCAAATGCAAACCTTGACATCTCAATTTAAAACGCACTTTTGTAATCCATTTTAAGAACATTTTAGTTTTCCTGCGTGCCCCACTGTAAGAGCGGAGAGATTCTCTGTTGTCTTTTCGTTCTTAATTCTTAAGTCCTTATGAATTCTCCTTCACATCTCTCATTGACGCTGTGACCTTTTCCTACAAGGTTATGGAGAAGTGGGGAGGAAAAAGGGACAGGAGGGACTGCTGGAGCGCATCCAGAATCCTCCTCAATGGGCGGCGCCTCGACCAGCGTGCGCTCGAGAGGGAAAAGGCGCTGAGCCCCGCCCCCACCGGCGCGACAGTACAGTCGACGGGCGGCCGGGACCGGATGTAATTCTAAAACGATGGGCGGGACGACCGGCACCGTCAGCCAATCAGGTGCTTCGACCCCGCTGTCATGAGAGAGACATTAAATAAGCTCGCCGCGACAATTTTTTTTCGTTTTCTGATTAGAAACAAGAAAAAAAAAATCCCTGATAGTTTGTAAAGAAAAAAAAAAAAAAAACTAAAACATCGTGACTTCCAGTTGTTTATCTCAAACGGAGTGGTGAAGTGACCGGGCACAGACCGCATCAGTTTTGATTCCAAAACGGAAGAATTCACAATTGTCAAGGGCAAAAAGGCATAATTGCTTAATTATCATTATGAGGTACTACGACTATAGACAAAGAAAAAACGATTCAGACTGTTTGCTTTTTCTTAAAGCAAATACATTCGTGTTCACCTCTGCTGGATTATAGTTAAATTACGACCGACCAGGCAATGCCCGGACCACTAACCTTCACTCGCGGCTGCAAATCGCGACATTATCATCGGCTGCGGTTAAATTAGCTTAAGTCTAACAGCTATATTAGAGGTGAAAGACACGTGGTGGTGTCCCCGTCGGTAGCTAGGTGGCTCCCTGGTAAGCTTGTGTTGCCTTTTACCGGTTGTACATGTCGGCCATCATTTCCACCTCCAGCTCCGCCGCCAGCTGCTGCGCCTTCATGGGATCCATGTCTGCCTCTTCAGTCCGGCTAACACCCGCTCGACTCGACTCGACGCGTCCCTGTGACCTGACAAGAAACTGAACGCGCTGGAATGGTCTTCTTGCCTCGGAAGGTGCCCAACTGGCTGAGTGAAATGACCCGGAAGTATGTGTCTTCTTCTTCTTCTTCTACTTTTGATATACGGCAGGCCGGTCGCCGTGGGTGCATGTCACTGCATCCTACAGGACAGGATGACATTCACATTCGATGGTCTTCTCGCATCACAAGTGATTGCCGCAATGTACATCTATTCCCGGAGTATTTTTACACGACGCCGACTTGCGACCGAGCAGATCAATAGGCGCATTCGGCCGGGAAACAGCCTACTTCTCAGTAGTTTAAAATTTGACCCCGCCAGCCACACTTATAATTATTCATAAAGTGACTATTTCTGCATAGAAATACACATGCGTGCGAGAAGTGCTTACAGTCAGAACACACGCCACTGATGGCTACAAAAACAACCACAAATCATCTAACATACATTTCCGCGGCTCCAAAACTACACACATACACAGCAGCACATCAGTTTTGTAGAAACTCATAACAGATGCTATTTCTAACACCTGTTGCACACGCAGCCATTCTTAGCTGGTCTATAGATTTTTACACAGGAATACAAAAGCCAAACCTGAGGCGATAATTAGCCTCATACATAACTTGATTCACAACTTAAGTGTTATATATATGCATTAAAAACATGATAGAGATGTTAAAAACGGCCTCCTCCGAGTCTGAAAGAGTAATGAGCTATTCTACAACCCTACTTTTCCAAAAAAAAAGATTCCATATAAAGTGTAAATAGGAAGAGAATGTGATCGTTTTGCAAAACACTGAAAATAAGCCCTTAAGTCGAAATGGCACAAAAACAACATTTCAAATGTCGAAACAGAAAATTTCATCATGTTTTGAAAATGATATGCCCATTTTGAATTTGATGCCAGCACCATGTTTCAAATAAAAAGTCGAGACGGGGTCGTGTGTAAAAATCATCTGCATCACCTCCTCAGCATTTTGGGATCCGAGGAGACCAGTTGTTGCAATCTTGACATGTTTCCTCACGCTTGCGATTTTAGCCGCTCGACAGATCCGGGTCGTCTCTGTCGGATTCGCTGTGTCATAACTCACCAAACATTTTACAACATCCGGTGACACAGCGCGACGGCGGGCAGGTCAGTTGAGCAGTCAAGACTCCTGCCGCCGTAATCCCAGCAGAATGTGGTTTGGCATCGTCTTGCAAACATAAGCAAGACCTTCCCCGAAAGAGACATCAGCTACTTGGAAACATGTGCGGCTCGAAAACCTTCGACGTGGTTCAGCATCAGCGGTGCCTTCACAAAAACATGCAGGTTATGCAATGTGCATTAATGCGTCCCCACGCTAGCACGGACGCAGGTTTGCAAACTGCGCACTGACAACAGCTGATAGCGGCATGCTTCCTCTCCTCTTGATCCTGGAGGACGCGGCGTCTATGATTCCCAAACAGAATGTTCAAATTTTGACTCGCCGCGGGATGTTTTTTTTTTTTCCCCCCCGCTTGGCCCGAGTTCATCTTTAAATGAGCGTCAGGTCCAGAGGAGGTGGCCCCGTTTCTGGATCTGGCTTATGTACGGTTTCAGCTCGCAGTTGCGGGAAACAAAGGGGGAATTGTGCTCGCAGACGCTGGTTCGTGGAAGTGTTTGTGACCCCCGTGCAGTGATGTCACTCCACAATCATGTCTGTCTGTAATGCAGCGCCGCTTGAGGGCCCGAAGTTCACAAACATCCTATAATGGTTTTCAGTTTCGTCCCTCGTGTACAAAATTCCTCAACGTAGACAATGAACTCCCCAGCTTATTTGCAATTTTACACTGACGTTGCACAGAGTGGTGAACCCCTCCCCATCTTTACTTCAGAATGCCTCAGCCTCTCTGGGATGCTCTTTTCATGCCCAGTCATCGTAACAGCCTGTTACCAGTTAACATATGTAATCGCAAGACGTTCCAGCAGGTGTTTTCTTTTAGCATTTCACAACTTTCCTTGTCATTTTTTTTAATTTTTTTTTTTTTATCACCGTCTCAGCCTTTTTGAAACGCGTAGCTGGCGTCAAATTCAAAGCAGGCATTTCATTTTCAAAACAGTGGCACAATTCTGTTTTCGGCGTTTGAAATGTCGACTTTGTGCAATCTTTTAATCAAATATGAGATTTCAATCTCTTGCAAATTCCACATTAGGTTTCAGTTTCGCCTTAAATTGTGTCAACACGTTTTATTTTCCCAATTTTGGAAATGGCATTTAAAAAATTTTTTTCTTCAAATTCTAAGATCTTTACATATTGTGGTATATTGTGGAAGGTTTAAAATAATTCAGCACCTATACTTGATGCTGTGGAGACTCGCTCAACTCAGATCCCCACAATCATTGATGAGCTCAACCGGTTCTGTCATGTTTGGAGGCACCAGCAGACGATGGGTTCTGATTGTGCACTCTCATGAATGAAACATATTTTGTTCATGTATTACACCTGACACGACTGTCCACCTGATGACGGGATAGTCTCTGCATAAAGCCATTCGACTTTTAACATGCACCATGATCCTTTATTGCATAAGCCCACAAATTAAATTTATTATGCAATTATTTCAATTTTGATTTCATTTTAATCTAGTTTGCTGGTAAAGTCAAATGAGCGTTTAATAACAGGCAAGATAATGTGTGATGTGTGGCAAATTCACCACGTGAACTGAGGTTTTGTTATTATCGCTCCAATGCTTGGTCTTCTGCGTCCTATTTGCGATATTCTTAGTATGAATGCTGGCACTGTATTCATTTCATTTGGTTATCGACCTCACCATGGAAACAGGAAAATACACATTTTCCCTTTTTGATATCTAACAGTCTTTTTTGGTGATGGTACAGCAGATCATGGAGAAGCTAGACATGTTCAAGCTGCTCAATTTTTAATTGGCGTTCATGAATTATTGTTAAAATCTCACAATTAAAATAGAATCTGATTAGAATCCAGCGCCCTGTCCATTTCTAATGTACTGGTATGCATTTGCTGACTTAAACCTCGATAGTAATGCAGTCAATTCAAACACATGCAGCGGTGTTTCTCCTCAAGTCCAGCAAAGTTAAAGTTTCACATTGGATCAACTTAACTCTGAGTAGCCCATTAACCAACAGATCAAATAGTCACAATTTCAAGGCTCTGAGGAGATTGAGGACGTTGAGGTTTTAGATAACTTACAAAATGCGTTTCACACGTCAGTGGTGTTTTGGTGGCTATGAAAAGCTGACTTGATCATGTGGATGTGAGCATTTTAAAAGTAAAAAAAAGACTTATAAATGTCTTATCTCAATATGAGTAATAACTTTATTTTCATAGTACTTAAAAAAAAAGATAAAAGTGACATCGTAATGTGGTGTCAGCATCTTAGAAGTCTATAAAAATATGTTTGTCAATACTAATAACACTAATAACTTTATGAATATAGGTAAAAGTGTTGCAAAGGGATTGTGCACACTTAAAATAAAAATAATAACAGATGTTTTATGTCCACTGCATCGAATACAATGCAAATCTTCAATGCAACAGCTCTTCAATGAATTCTCCCATTGCTGAATTTGCAATGAATCTGCGTGAGAGTGGCATTGAAATATTTTTTAGCGATCATTCTTGGGACCGCAATTTGTGACGCTTATGAAACTGTGCCTGGCTCATACCGAGCGGTGTCCACGAACTTTTGGGGCCCCCGCTCACGCATATATGCGGCGGGGTGACCAAAATATTAGGGACCCCCCCCCCCCCCCGGCACGGCCCGGCACCGTTCAGCGGCATCGCGGACTCGCGAGCCCCCTCAAGACCGGTTCAGTAACGACTCGAAAAACAAAACTCCACGTATTGCATGTTGTGTTTACAACCTCACATTATTTGGCATGATCAGACGCCCGCGCCGGGCCACCTGCGTGCGCGCCCACACGTTTGACGCCGCCGCGTTGCGCGTCCTCGTCGGCCGCCCTCCGCCCCCGCCCCCCCTCCTCCCTCTCCTCCCCACCGGCGGAGAGGAAGAGCAGAGGGACAAGTGAACAACAAGCCAAGACAAGGAAGATAGGAAATTGCACTGGTGGGTGTTTTCTCAGTCTCCGCTCCGACTGCTCGCCTGGTGGCGGACTGGAAAAAAAACAACCCCCCTCCCCGTCCCGTCCCGTCTGCGAGGCGTTCGGCGAAGCGCGCCGAGCCGCTTTTGTTGTCTCGGCCCGACTCTTACTTCTTCCCCGAGAGCCTTGCGGGTCAACAGTGGAATCGCAAGCCGGAGCGGCGGCAGCGGCAAGGCGGCTCGGCTAGGCCCGAATCCACCCCTCCGAACACACTTATGGACTCCGGGAAACGGCGCTAACACCCCCCGGAATCGGTAATGGCCCGTCTCTTTGCGTCGCGCGCTCGGTGTGATTGTTTGGAATTAGTTGAGGAGTGACTTAATGTTGTTAACTTTTTTTTCCACCCCCCCCAACACCACCTCCTCCTCACCCTCCACCTCTTTAACGTAACGTTAGCCGGCTAGCTACGACGGCACAAGGTGATGAAGCGGGGCTTCGCTGTATTTACACGCAGCTTAGCCTGATAGCTTCACCTTAAGCCACACTTAGAAGCGTAATAGACCGCGTAAATGTAGTTAACAAAAAAAAAGAAGAAAAAAAAAGTCGGCGCTGGCGGGACCGTTTTAATCAGCCGTTGGCTTCGCCGTTACCGTTTCACGGCGCCGCTGGTGCGTGTGTACGACGTCACCAACGGCTCACGGTGACTGCTGCGTTTGGGTTCGTTTTTGTTTATTTATTTATTTTCATTTCAATTTCAGTTCCGCAGAATTTCGCCAAGCTTTGCGCAGACTTAACGTCTCCCCAGCCCGTACGCGTGGTGCGGGTGGAGGTGGTGGTGGTGTGGTGGGCAGGAAGGGGGGGCATTTTGGGACAGGTGAGCGTACGCGGAAGTGATTGACCGGCGCCCTGCGTCACTGACCGCACGCCAGCAGCCAAAGTCCAGCCTCACTTATCAATTTGTGACCGAGACTTGAAACGCCCACTCCTTCGCTTGTAGACGCGCCTATTGTGTGGGTGTGTGTGTGAGACCTAAGTTCACATTTTGTGTGCCGAAAAAAAAATACGCCGTTTTTAAAAAAAAAAAAAAAATTGTGCCAGCAGCTGTTTTGATGGAGTCCGCCACGTACAGCAGGTGGGTGGGAAGGGGTTGCTGCTGGTGGTGCTGCTGCTGGTGGTGCTGCTGAAGCTCATCCACAGCCGAGGACAAAAGCAAGAACCTGTTGTGTGGGTCCAGTTGTACGGGGTGTGGTAAGAGTGGCAGGCATGCTTGTTGATTATTATTGAGCCTGTTGTGTGGCGGCTTGCAAGCGCGCGCGCACACACACTCGACGTCTCGGCTTACACTTCTTCAGTGCCGGGTCGCTGAGGGACCTGGTTCTCTCACTTTTTTAGTGGATCGCGCTCGGGAGCAAGCGTGACTCTTGTGCAGGTTTGTAAGTGTGTGTGTGTGTGTGTGTTCGGGGAGGGGAGGGTGGCACTGCGGTTCCTGTCTGCGAGACAAGTGCGCCAAGATCATACAGTCAGCCGATCAGTTGGTGTGAGGGAGGCAAAGGTACATTTTTTGGCATGTTCTGCTAGCCGTCCTGCAGGCATGTCTGAATGTACATGCCGGGGCAGGGATTAGGGGAGATTGTGAGCAGGATTGGACAAGCTGTTTTCCTGGAAATGTCCCCCTCTTAGGTGTGTTTTTAAAAAAAAAAAAAAAAAAGAGGGGGTGGGTTGAAGAAAAAACCATAAGTTGGTCGCTTTTGCTGCTTATGATTTCTTCCTTGGTCGTGTCGTCTGCGAGGAGTGCAGTTTTGCTGCTCGGGCAGGCGTTTTAAGCAGGGCTATCATTTGTGAGTGTGTAATGACAGGCTTTCACAGAAATCCATGGGTGTGTCCCCTTTGCTCCTCCTGCCTCTATATCTCGCTCCTTTTTCATTTGAATGTCGAGCACGTAAGCCAACTGTCCATGTAAGGTGCGTGATAACATATTTATATAGATACGTAATATGCAGAGTGAAATCAAGAGTGCCCAACAACTGTCAGGCGCTTTTGTCGGTACGCTGCTCTCTTTTTCAGGAGTTGCGATTAACTTGTTGGGAAGGTTGAGAGTTGGTTTACTGTTTTAATGGCTCTCACGGCAGCAATTGAGCCACCTTGCTTATTAGGCGGAGGCCTCGCTCCGAGCGGGAGTCCCGAGTGGTGATCTTCACTTACTGCTGAACATGCTCTTTTTCTTTGTTTGGCTGTTTCTCATTAAAGAGGTGGACCAGAAAGCTGTTTCTGTTTACAGATTCCTGTTGATGTAATGTTGCTGTTTTGGGAATGTGGTGACATCTGTGACGATTAGTAACCCAAGCTGGAATAAAGGAAAGGCAGAGCCTTCAGTGATAGAAACGTGTTATCGTTTTGTAATGTTTTGCTGCCCAAATGAATGATTCTGTGAAAATAGATGAAATACAGGTTAGTCATTAGTTACTCATTGTTTGTTATTTAATGTGATCATTTTCCAAACCTTCTCATCCAAGTAGTTTTGCTACATTTGCATATTGTATTCATTCATTCATTCATTCATCGTCTTCCGCTTATTCCGGTTACCGGGTCGTGGTCGTGCTGGAGCTGATCCCAGCTGGCAGTGGGCGAACGGCGGGGTAACACCCTGGACGAGACGCCAGCTCATCGCAGGGCCACATGAAGGCCAGACGACCACGCACACTCGCACACACCCCTACGGGCAATTTAGGGTAGCCAGTTAACCTCAGCAAAAATAGTCTTGTATTCATATACCTGCCCTGGTTGCATCCCTTCCATCAGTGTTGCTAATTTGATGGTGGGAGAACTTTTATCATAATTGATCTATTTATGATTATTTTGATGTAGACAGGAGTTCCCCAGTGACAAACTGTGGGTGAGATGGAAAGTCGCCCTCCCCTCTTTGAGTCAGCAATGGAGTTTAATCATAAACCGCGCTGGTTACAGCTGTGGCGTGTGCAGCGCGAAATGTCACCTCGGCGCCATTTTTCTGGATTTTTATGACGGCATCACAGACTTTAAGGGTTTTTCCACACTCGTTAGCCGGCGTGATTTGGTGTGCCTCAATGCTTCATCAGCCCAGCGTGTCAGGGATATGCGCGTCCGTTATAAGAGGATTTTTTTTTTCCCCCTTTTGATTGAATCATGCCCTATAAGCAGCGGCATGATCGATGGCCGTCAGGTCAGCGTCTGTAAAATGGGTTTTCATTTACTATAGATTCTAAAAGCCCTGTTATATTATTTAGAAACACAACTTTGTCTGAGGGGGGGAGAAGGGCGGTTATCACAGGTTGCCCGCCGTCAGCCTGGATGTTCCTGCAGCCCGCTTGTAGGCGAGGCCTTGCTCTTGAGGTTGTCCATCACAGTTAAAATGGTGGTGGGAAGTAGGATTGGGTGATTGGACCAATATATCAGCTGTTGGCGATTGGCAGAGCAAGGCCCAAATAGAGGGAGCATAGCCCATCTGTCGATCTATATTTGACATTTTATTTTGCAAATTTAATGGTCTACCTCCTCAAATATTTAAATGGGTAAATAATTTACATGGATGGACTTTGGAACGCGCAGAGTCTTATTTTATCCCCACCTGTTCCTTCATCGGGAGGCTGCAAACGGAGGCGGCGTTAATCTGACACCTTCAGACTCCTTCAAAAACAGTGTCAGGAAACTGTCAGCCTGTCTTTACAGCTTATTAATAAGCAAAGATCGCAAGGTGATTTATTCTGATTAATAAAAGCAGAGAAGCTTCAAACCTTGGGCAGTAACGCTGTAGTGAAAATATATGACAATATATATAAATATATAAAAAGCGCTGATATCAGAGGGTAATGTGAAGATACATTTGTACGAACAGACTAAATATCTGACCCACAAAATAATCACCACAAGATTATTTGGCGAATAAGAGCGAAGACTAAAGTCTGTTGCCTTCAGCACTTTACTTGCTTCACCTCTGACTTTTTTGAATTTGAGGTCTTTACGGTGGTTTTTAAAACATATGTACACTGATCAAGCATGCAGGTTTACTATAGAATATAACGACACAGCCCTGCAATAAATTCTCCCTTCAGGTGTGTTTTATGTTAAATTTTTTTCTATTGTATTTTATCTGTCTGAGAGAGGTGTTTACATATTTGAAAGATTGCTATCGGGAATGTAATTTGTGATGCTGTTGAACTGTAGAGGGTTATGCTGAGAGGAGTGTCTGATATTTTGTCACCCTAATGAATATTAGTGGGATTACCAAAATATGCTGTTGCATTACGGTATATTCTGTGGTGTGAATGTCCAGGAAGTGTATATTGCTTATCAAAATTGTTAAGCAACTCACTGAAAGACGGCTTTCTTTTCCATAGTGTGAAAAGACGCCATGTCCTTGGCAGGATTTTTCACCACAGCCAACTCTGCAGGCAACTTGGACTGTACTTTGTATATTTTGTTGTTCTTGGCAAAATTAACGGAGGATTTTGGGCTGGTGAAGCTTTTCCGGTAGCAGTTGACGAGGCCACTTCTCTCGGTTTACCAGATTGTGGTAAATGGGCAGTGTTGGAGTCTTTTTACTGGCACGACACGTTTGCAGGGAAAGCAAACAGCTTCATTTAGGACCCTCAGTTGCGTCCAGTTTGAGTTCATAATGACTCCATTTTGTATTCCTCCTTGCAACAAACTCTTCCACCTGCTGGAAAAACTTTTCGAACATATGGACCAGCCTCAATGGAAACGCCGTTCAGAGCAGCGTGGCTCAGCTCAGCTCGACCAAAGTTTGTTTTGGATGCGGTTTTACAAAGGTGGCCCATCTTTGTAAAACTGCAGGAAACCTTGGCTAGAGAATACTGTTAGTCAGAAGTCAGATTAAATCACTTAGCTTGATCAGGACCAAAACAATGTTAATAGTGCGAGAAAATTCTTTTGATCCAATACCAGTCTACCAGTCCAATAGCAGGTTCCAGGTACTCCTGGGTTTTTGTTGTTGTAGCACTTGTTGTTTTTGGGCTTCATGGGGTTGTAAGTGGGGACGTCCAGATTGTTGTTTTTTTTATTTTTTTTATTTTGCATCATGTAATATTGAGCATTGTCAGATAAGGAGTCCCAGTCTGACACTCATGTACCGTTGCAATAAAGTGGTCAGCAACAGGAAATGATGTCTCCCTCCTCACCCTCCTTTCGGTTACTAACTAAACTGATAACCAGCAGGTCAAGTGATACTGTGTCACACACAGGCTTAAACTGACCTACTTTTCTCCTGAATATACTGTTGTTCATTAATAATGTTTTCATTTTACTTACAACATGGGCACAACATGGATGACCTCAACTGCATTGGAATTGAAAATGTCATCCAGGTGGCATGAAGAAAGAATTTAAAGATTCTTTTTTTAAGCAGGATTAAAATTTCACAATATAATTGAAAGAAATTAAAACTGCATTTGAGTAGGAGTAGTGGTTTGATTATCTGTCTAGAGGCCGGACTTGATAACGTTAAGTTTTTTCTATTGTTTGAACTTTTTTATGACCTGAAACCTGAGATCCACACTGGTCAGAGTAGTTGTTTAGTGAATAATGCTCATTATAAACACAGTTATTCAAATATGAGATTCTGTGTGGGTCAGTGCACGTGATGTCTCTGAAATGTTAGAAAAGTTTTGGTTCTTGATAGAGGGCTACAAATACACGATGACTGGTTTTAGATGATTCGGATCACAGTAATCAGTGCCATTCACTAAAAATTGTGGTTGAAGGTCCTTTTTAAATCAAAATCAACCCAGTGTATAATGTCCTTTTTAAATCAAAATCAACCCAGTGTACAATGTTTTCTCAAATGGTGGCAGCGGCCTTTATCCACCTCAGTTGCAGGGCTTAGTTGGACACAGATTTTTTTTTTTTTTTAAGATGCCTTGATTTTTTTAATCTGCTGTTTGATAAGTACAGTGGGAGGAGCCACTGGAGCACAGAATAGCACTGGGCGCAGCGAGGAGACCACAGCACAAGACCAGCATGCAGTTGGTTTCAAGTCGGAATGGTAAAAGGCGGTATTGGTTGGAAACGAGCCAAAGCTAACACACAGAACTCCCAATCTCTGTGTGGCTCACTCAAATGAGGTGGAGTCAGCGGAACACTTGGCCAAGCCACAACAGCATTTTACCATAGGTTCACCTCAGCTGTGTGTGTGTGTGTGTGTGTGTGTGTGTGTGTGTGTGTGTGTGTGTGTGTGTGTGTGTGTGTGTGTGTGTGTGTGTGTGTGTGTGTGTGTGTGTGTGTGTGTGTGTGTGTGTGTGTTATTGTCTTTTTTGCTGAATGGAGCAAAATGCGTATCAGTCTTCCCTCAATGCCAGTGACAGGAACCCCATTTTAACATGGCAGTAAAATGCATCTTGTGTCTAGATAGGATTTTCACCAGTTTCAGTTAAAAGCAGCAAGTGGTCACAGGATTGGAAATGAATCATGTATAGAACCCAAAATTTATGATGCCTCAAGATGCATCGATTGTTTTATGAAGGCATCCGCAACCCTGCCCAGAGATTCACTCGCCAGGCAGTAACAATGTAAAGGAGGTGAAATAAGTGGGACGTCACACTTGGCACCAGACAGTGTTTCCCAGCGTTTCAAACAAACAGTAAGCAAAACTATGCCTGTAGCAGCATCCTTGTAGTAAATTAACATAAGATGTCAGCATGGTCTGAATCAGTTGATAACATCACAAGTTGCTCTGTTCTCAAATAAAACCAAATCCTCCTGTTCTTTCCGCACATCACATGTCAAAGCTATCCTACCTGCTTTACTCAGAAATTCCATGACTCATGAAAGTTTTTGGCTCTATTGAAGAGTGTGGGAATTGGAATACCTCAGCTCCAGCTTGTGCAGTAATAGCGTGGAAGCCCTGGTTTTTGGTGATTAAATAGGGGTGCAAGTCCTTGGTTATAAAACGTGGTATCTCATGTTTGTGTTTGAATATTTTAGTTGGATGTTGTGTAAAAAAAAAAAAGGGGGCTCTTGTCCACCTCTTTTCCTCTTCAATTTCATAGAAGCTGAAATGCTTCCATACGCTAGCTTTTATCCTTAGATTCACATGTAACCCAACTCAAAATGTAAACACGGCGCACGTGTTCTAAGGCTGCGACCTTCCACCATCCATTTGGTTCAGCGGTAAGGAACATGGAGATATTGCTTGCACAAATTTACCAAATTGCCAGGCATAAATTTCAGTCCTGTGAAGTTGTTTCAGAAGATTTTGTTCACAGTTAAGTTTTGAAATTCAGATTCAGATTCTTGACCTCTGAATCGAGTCATAATTGATCAAAAGACAATCATGATTCATGAATACAAATTGTTCCACCCACCCCGATTGTGAACAGAAGCGAAATTACAACAATTGGGTCATGGTCAAAATGCTTAAGTACCTACTCACTTGAACAAGGTCAGTGGTGGAGCACCGCAGCTGCTGAAATGCTGGATGATGCCAAGGTGTTGTGGGTGGAGGATTCATGAAAACCATGGCTCGCCTTTCCCTGATACGAAGCGTAACTCTTTATTGTTTTTCTCTCCATTGTTCTTACAAGTGTTGTAGTGTCTGTAGGCTGTAATTTTACAAGTAAAATCGCTGTAGTCAAACAACTGTGGAGTCAGCTGGCACATAATCATCATGATGCCCCAATCATTACACAAGCCAAGTGCAACAAACATGTCAGACTCCCATTTATCAGGGTGGAGGATACCAAAGACTGTCACTATCACATTTGCATGTTGTAAAGAAATCAGCCTGGTGGAAGAAGAACCTCCAGAAAACATTTTCCTGCTCCTCTTTTGGTTTTGGATTTTCAGTGGATGTGTTCATATCGTCTCTTGTGCTCAGGAGGTCCAAAACAGAGTGAAACGACCTGGAAGTATCTCCACAGCAGCCATGATCAGAGCTGTTCAAAATCTGTAAAAAAAAAAATAAAGGAAATGTGCTTGAATTATTAGCTCCTTTTCTGTAGGATATAATGGACCATCCTGTATGAAAAGGCAAGAGATAATGCAGTTTAAGAGTCTGAATTTCATCTCGCGGATAAAGTTGTTTTCATTGTTAAATTCATTGATGAACTGAATGTGAGGCTGCTGTTGCAAAAGTATCACATTGAAGCTGTAGCCAGATGTTTTTAACCAGTGGAAACTCTGCAGGTCTGACATGTGGTGGCTCCCTCTCACAAATGGATCTGTTATTTTCATACTAATTTGGATCATGATGATAAACATTGGTGAGCAACCATTTTGACAACTGTTTAGGCTTCTCTTCTTTTATTTATGTGAATTCTAAACCTGGTAATTAATCACCAGGTTGTCATTTGTTTGTTTATCTGGACCTGCAGTAAAACGACACATTGTGAACGCACGAGGCAAAGATGCGCTTTTCGTAGTCCATTTTCAGAACGCTGTTGTCTCACCATGTCAGCCGCATCCCCCCGTGACATAATGACGTATCCTGGCGTCAGAAGGGTCGAATTCTCTGGCGGCTGCAGTTTTCTTTACCTGAGTCCTTATGAATTATGTCAGATCTTCCCTTGACGTCATGATGTTTCCTGACGGTTAAAGAAAAGTGAATGGGGGGAAAAGAGACGGGTGGGACAATCCGAACAGTATTGCAACAAGTTTTGGTCCTTTTTCTTTTGGTAGCCTCCATTGTTGACTTTTGTGCTCATATACACCTCTAGTATGCACTGTTTTATAAATGAGACCTCAGGCCTTTAAATGGGTAAAGCCATTTTCCTGCCGAGCGTTTGTGGTGAGACTTGCATGGCTTCACAGGCTGTGTGGAGGACACAGGTGGACAAGAGACTGTTATCCTCTAAGCCCTTGTCCTTCTACTGTGGTCAATATCATGACCTCAGTAATTGACTCTACCCTGACTTGTGATAAAAAATATATATGTTTGCAAAGCCCAGGTAGCTCCATGCATCAAACAAAAATCATTTGACTTTTACATGCTTCCAAGTGTTGCTCGCACTCCCGGTTAAGAAAGTGATGATTCTGTTATGTCCATTCGCAGTGAAACAGTATTTAGAAGCCACATCCGACATTAAATTTGCGTTATAATTTTTCTTGAGGAACCTAACGCACTCAGTCTACAATGACAGAGCCCTAATTTAGACTTGTATCAAGGCTTTAAGTAAATTCCACATATGATACAATTGAAGTGCCCAAAATATAAAGGCTTGAAGTTTTGTACTTACAATAACCAGTTGAACTCATTTCTACATTTAAAAAAAAAATTGATCGTCTTCTGCATTTTTCTGTGTTTTAGTTTCACAAGTACAGGCATGTCTGTCCTTGCTGTGGAGAGCACACACCAATTCAAAATAACTCTGGCTTTTGAAATTAGTCGTGAAGATGATGTGACACTGTCTCTTGCCGACTCTGAGGTTGCGACTGCTCTTGTGCTCGTGCTCTTCTCCTCCTTCCTTCACACTTTGGCTGCATCCTTGGAATGAAAAGGTGTTAACAAGCTCCACGTGCCGCGATTGTCTTGCGCTGTGCATCACCTCACCTTCTATTTTTAAACCCGCAGAGGAAAAGGTGAGGAATTTTGCTTAAAGTGATGGTAGCTCTCCACCATCCCTGCGCAGCTCTCGTCCCACCACGACTTTGCACCGAATAACTGAAGTGGGAGAATTCAACCCTTTCTTTGTCTGGTTTTACTTGAGGTCTCCATCACTTGTTCCGTCTGCACTCACATTTCCTCCATACTTGCTCCTTCTGCTCTTCATCCGGTTCCTTCTTTACCTCACTTATCTTCCCTTGCTTTTTTGCATCTGCGTGTCACTTCTTTCTGCTTTTTAACCTGCAAAGATCCCCTTCAACCTTATGTATGTGTGTGGTGCCAGGCACCATCTGCCTTCACACCTTTGTACCTGGGTGATTCAGTCTTGCTCTATGTTGGGGTTGTTTTTTTTGTTTCCAATTTAATCCTGGTGTTGGTTGACTTGCTTCCAGCTTTTTGGTGTTGACGCTGTCCTGTCCTGTCCTGTCCTGTGCTCTGCTCTCAGTGTGTGAATGGAGCAGTGTGCGAGTACGGCCTCCCTGCTGGCCTCGGTGCGGGAGCAGGAGAGGCAGTTTGAGAGGCTGAGTCGAGCTCTTGAGGAGGAGCGCAGGTCATGTGCCGGCACCCTGCCCCGCCCCCTCCCCAACATGCAGGTAACACCGCACAAACCCCCGCCTCCTTTTCCATCCACCCTCATTGCATTTTTCTTTTTTTTTTTTTTTTTCCCATCAAAGAAGCCCCCTCCCTCCTCGGACTCAGCCCTGGATCCTTTGAGATCTTGCAAAGTCATCTTCACGCTCTCACCCCATGTGGGCCAGCACCTCTTGTAGACCAGGCCTCTGGAAGAGCAAATGTGAGGCCTGTAAACAATTGGCTGGCAAGGAGGTGACTCATACCCTCTGATGCACCCCGAAGCTTCCGATCATGCATCCTTTCCATTTTCCGTCGGTTCTCTCATATGTGTCCATGCGTCTTAATACATTTCTCATCCCATCATCATCATTTTCCATTCACCAATTAAGCTCATCCTACATATTTGTGTCGACGTGTCTGTGGGTGTTTGCATGCAGTACAGGACCCTGTTTGATATTATGTTTGTCGCGATGTTGGGCTGCACATACACATATACAAGCTCCACAAACGTTGGTGTGGCGTATGGAGATTGTGTCGTGTGCTGTCTGACCTCAGTTTGAAGTCAACAGCCAAACAAAAACAGCCTTCCATTCAGAGCCTCAGCCCCACAAGTCATGGATGCTAGTCACTAGTTACTAATTCTGACATTGCTAGTTACCAGCACTCTACTGCCAGTGATACGTGGAGATGTTCCTTTTGAAATCTAAAAGAGGGACTAAAATAACATAGAACAGTTATATATGTGGTTATTTTTTTTTCTTGATATAGTATAATGGCACGGAAATGACACAACACATTGAGCACATTGCAGAGTGAAGCGTTTTGATTTTCTGATTTTCTTCATTTTCTGGTGTGCTTGCCAGGCAACGGCAGCGTCATCTACGCGGCGCAGACGGCAGCAAACCGGTTCATCCATGTCTCCATCAGAATCTAGATTAAAAAGTAATTTGCGGCTGGCTGCGTTGTTATCCTCAATTAAGTTTCCATAATGAAAAACATCACACGCACGAGCCACGGAGAAGCCTCGCCGTGAACAGTAAAGTTCTCTTGCAGACATTCTTCTTGCTCAGACTCCCCTGGAGAAAAAGCGGTGGTTTCACCACAGCTGGGCGAATTTTCCTACTCAGACGTGGCTCCGGCCCTCACGTCAGTCCAACAGGGCCGAGCAGAGCGTCCAGGGCCTCCAGCAGCGGCATGTCAGTGCAGCTCAACAGGAAGTTTGCAGCAAGCAAAGAAACAATAACTGGCTTCCTTCTCCACATCGTCTTCTCGGCTGCTTTGGCCCTGCTCCAGGCTCTTCTCCCTGGGATATTAGACCCCACTGGTCCCGGTGATCTGGCAGTATTTGCTGGCATCAGTCAAATTCCTCAACTTTACACTTCAAAACAAGCCACAGCAAAGGCATTTAAATTGCTGTAAAAAAAATTCTCCAAATTTTGATTCTATTGAGGTACTTATAGTAGAATATTCAGTGATGAGGGACAATAGATGCTTTAGGCTGGAATGGATGGAATGTGTGGTTCGCTCCACGCCAGCGTGTTTACTTCCCATTTACAGAGCAGCGACCGCATAGAAAGACCAAAGTGAACAGAGAGCTGGCAGACTGCGAGGAGATGTTTGCTGAATTATTCAAAAAGTGTAAAAAGATTCAAATTACCTTCGACTGGCATAAGTGTCAGTTCATGCCCATTTCGTCAGCTGTGAATTCTCAGCTTTCTGAGTCACTTCCCCTGCAGTTTTTTATCATGCTCAAGTCATCACCTGCTTTAGAGACTGAGGGGAGTTTTCATGCTCATATGCTGTCTTCACACCAGGTTTTGAAGTGGCCCAAATCTGATTATTTTTTGGGAGGTGTCAACAGCACAAATCTAATCTTTTCAAATCTGATTTGGGCCACTTCAATATGTTTTTTTTTCTTTTTTTTCTTTGTCCTCTTTTTGCAATGTGACCAAGTCTGAAGAGTTGCATCACGTTCAAGCAACTTTTACGTCACTCGAGAATCACTCAGTAGATACCAACATGACAGGCAGCTGTGTTGGATGTAGCCAGTGGAGA
Organism: Dactylopterus volitans; assembly: GCA_901007715.1. Lineage (NCBI taxonomy): Eukaryota > Metazoa > Chordata > Actinopteri > Syngnathiformes > Dactylopteridae > Dactylopterus > Dactylopterus volitans. Next base: position 22,266 of record CAAKHG010017148.1, on the reverse strand, counting down.
GGCAGTGCGTGTGTGTTGTCAGGAAACTGGAGAGGTTTAAAGCCAAGTTTAAAGAGGCTTAAGACTCAAACAAACGGAGCAGCCGCGGCCGGGTCACCTCCCGGTGTTAGAATAAGCCTGACCACATTCAAGGTGACAAATCCAGCTGTCAGCGGCTACAGGTCGATGCAGGTAAAGCACGACCAGAGACCCTGGGGAGCGATGATATTTAAGCCAGCCGCCTCCACTTTTAAGAGACAGGCGCATTATTCCACAAAAACCCATTAATAAACATTCGTCTCTCTACTCATCCTTCACATCTGCTCCTGACTTTGCTGGCTTGAAGAAGAAACTGTAAACACTGATTTCAATCTGATAGCGGCCACATTTTAACAAATGCGAACAGCTCAATAAATCTGAATTCTTGGATCTGAGCAATAATTCCTATTTGTGCCTGACGGCTTGTCATGTGAACGTAGCCATAGGTAACATTGATAGCTTATTATTACTATTGTTTATACTTTATTTTTACCTCGGAGACATGCAGACGCACACACTTGCTAATTTTTTGGCCTCCTATTGCCATGTTCACACATTTCTGCAACAAAGCGAACTTTGAAGCAGACCATTGTACACAACCTGACTCTCGCATTGCCCCCATTTTTGTCCGTCGGTCTTGCATCCAAGCATGCTTTTCCCAGGACACGTCTCTGTCCCACGCCATGCTGGGTGGCTGCTAAGGAGCAGGAATCGAGGAGTTTGAGTGGTTGAGTGAGAGCAGGACAAAAATGTAGCCAGTGCTGTTCCTTATCTCTGTTGTTTGCTTTCACATAGCCCGAAGGCTTTGGCATGCGCTCTCAGGCATCCCAACACAATCTCAGCCTTTACCGGCAAGTTCTCACATGCTCACCTGCCCAGCGCTTTTCTACTGTTCCTCAGTTTGCCTCTGAACTATCGAAAACTCATTATGTTGAACTTAATACTCGTCTCCTCGAGTCGCGGCCGTCGGCGCGGCCTGCTGCAAATACCATTTTCAGCTTTCAGCAGGTCACGGCCGTTTTCCAATTTCTGTCATCGCCTGTCACAACTTTCCATTTCTCACTCATTCTTTATTTCATTTATGAAGCATAATACCACTCTGAACGGTTTTCACTGCAGTGGTTGCAGTCCAGATGCATAGAGACACTGGCACATGCGCCACACCCATAACCAAACATGGACATGCAAGGCTGCCACAGTATGCCAACACATGAAAGTTGGCCATCTATTTTTGTTTCAGTGACGCATTTAATCACTCACTGATTGCCTTCATATGTGTGTTTCATTATAAACGACCATTTACTAATATCGCGGATGATTGTGCTAATATTTGTGTTTTTAAGGGTGCATTAATGAAGAGCTTGGTGTGTTTGAGTGTTGACGCACTTCACAAGTTCACATGGCGTCATGCTCACAGTCCATGCAGACTTATTTTCTTGGCTCATAAACACTCATTTCATCTATCATCCAAAATGCTGAAGACAAATTTCAGTTGAGACTCTGAACAACTTCAACAACCAAAAACAAGTCCAGCTGCCTTTTGCTGGGTATCTGATTACTCTTGACCTGGATAATTGTGAACCTTGGAGCCCTATGAAATCCATTTTATCCCCCTGAAATTCTAGTTTTTATTTCTATTTTAGTTTTTCAGAATTCTGTTTTTTACACTAATTTATGGACAGAAGTGTCAATTGTGACTCAATAAAATGTCAATCTAATGAGATGTAATAGTAAATTTATTGATGAAACGCAACATTGCAATTTTATCAAATGCATCAAGTTTTTAGAGTTTCTGGTAACAAAGTGTTCATGAGTTTGTTATAAAATGATAAATATTCCAATATGCAAGAGCAAGAAAAAGACTTTGAAGACAGGAGTTACACAAATGACTATTCCACATGAGCTCTTATGTCCATTCCATCAATCATCTGTTACTGAAGTGTTTGGTTGTCAGCCTCCCTGTGTTGAGCTCGGTGGGTGCCTCTTTAGAGCCGAGTAGAGCTGTATGTTTGCTGAAAGTGGGCTAACAGATGACTGAACTGACCAGGAAGGGGATGTCATGCCGGTCAAACACATGACAGGTGAGTTTGTCGTAGGCTACTCTGGCTCTAAGGCAGCACTGGTCCTTGTTTGCGGTGCGTCACTGGTAATGAACGTAGCCTTCTTGGCTTGTGTAAGGGGACGTCTGAGTTGGCGGATGCAGCCACAAAGCCTTGAACAAATTTGGCCTCGAATCTGCCGATGGGCCTGCAGCAGTCATGGCTGTTTGAAGAGGTGGGCGCCTTCTAACAGCGTTTTTTTTCTAGTTCTTCACATGGACCTGAAACGCTATGTGGTAATCACACGTGTTGCTCTGGGTCCAGTCAACGGTATGTAGACAGAATTTGCATTTCATGTAACTATTTTTGGGCAAATTCACAATTCTGTCTGCTGTTTCCTCAACACAATAATATGGCCCGAGAATGTACACAGGCTGATGAAAAGTTTTAAAAGCTGAATGCATTTAATGTTTGCCGTAGTGCGGACATTTTTTAAGCTGAACTGCCAAAGCACAAGAGCTAAGAGATCAACAGAACAGCAAATCCAAGTCAACAATGGTTCCTCTTTTCACATGGAGTTTTCAGGATTTAAGCAATAAATTTTTGCAGATGTGGGCAAACTGCATAAGTAGCTCCTGACTGCGGATGGCTGCTCGGTCAGGTATATTTTGAGTGTGTGCATGTGTTTGCATTCGATATGGATCCTCCTCTTGTATACCCTGCGACCCGTAAGCATTGCACCCTCTCAGTGAATTTCCTCCTCCTTTTCAGAACGGCCGCATTCCTTGTGATGCAGACATAGACAGGCTGACACTGAACGAGAGTTACATCAACGGGACGCATTATGTAAGCACTTTTCAGAACCCTCTATTTCCGCTATTTCATTTTTACTAAGGCTGACTCGATGGATCAACTCATTAAGTTGATCCAGGTTCTCCGACTCTAGTTATTAGCACATTCAAGTAAAAGCGGTGGTCTTGTTACCTGACTACCAATCACAAACACGCAGTTCAAGAACAAACATTTTCCTTCATGAATGTGAGAAACGGACAGTAAATCGTAATACAGACTGAAAGGAACACTGAAACTGCAGCCAAAGCCAGGGCGGAAAGCTATCCATAAATACAAAACATGACACATGATTGGCTTCACCATTTATGATATTGCATTTGAATTTAGGACTGCTGCAATTAGACACCATAAAGTATGAAATCAATGTAGAAAATGCGTCGACATCAATATTTTGCATCGGCGCTGGAACAAATGGCATGCCTCGTGAGCGGACTGGGTCACGAGCACTCATGTCATGACTGTGACCAGCCTCATTTACACAAGGCCTTTTAATGATTTGCCAGCCGCTCTAATGTCCCCGTCGTGGTTAAACGCGAGACATCTATCGCTTGCTCATACCTGACTGAGAGGTGTTTATTTTCACCACATTCGCCATCCACAGAGGATCTCTGGTGGACATTAAATGGTGTTGAATATCTTCGAGCTGCTCCAAAGCAGCTTAAGCCTGCAGCATGAATTACTACAGGGATGAACCTTGCTAAAAAGTGAACCCGCCTTTGTGGCACGAGAATCCCAGAGTTGGACCTGAGGTGACCTTGCAAGCCTGCATATCCTGCTAAGCGGTAAAGGCCACTGTGCTTGACTTTCACAACGTGTTGATGTCCGTGCAGTTCAGAATGGAGCCTGGTCAGCTGGTGCAGGAGACGTACCCAGTGGAAGAGGAACCCCTGGAGACACCACCTGTTGAGACGGGTGATGATGGGACCACACCGCGCTCAGAACCCATGGTAACGCAAGAGCAAAATGGAGTTATATGTGCTGTACACAAGCTTCTTGAATTGCAGCATTGATATGATGGTTATAAATGAAGAGTTTTGCAGCTGCTCAGGCTTAGAATATACTTTGGTGCTTCTTGTCAGGTCATACGTATGCAGCACATCTAAAGTCTGTTTTGCAAGTTGAAACCAAATGTCTCCAACTTGTGAAAATTCAGAATTTATCTCATCTCATCTCTGGCCTTACGTCTTTTACTCTTTTCAGGGGAAAAAGGTAGTAAATGCAATTGCCACACGCACAGTCATCCCCTCAGTGTCGGACACACTTTCCATGGATGGTGGGGGTTCCGTGACGGGTGTCGGGGGCTTCATGTCACCAATGGACCGCGCATACAGGCAGGGACCTGGAGCCGGGGTGCCCATGGACTACCCTACTCACACTGTCCCCCGAAACTACCACTATGGACCTCCCGGTGGCTACGATGACTACCACCAGGGAGCTCCACCTGAGCCCTACGCGAGCCTCAACAGGGGCATTCGCATGGACGATCGCTACAGGTAAAACACAGCCATTTAAAAGAGAAAACGTGTGACACTTTAAAAATGATAACTTTGGAACTCAAATAAACTTTGCCCTTAATTTTCTTTCTGCCCACCGCCTGTCCAGACCAGTCCATCCAGATGGTTACAGAACCTTGGATCCAAGCTACAGAGCCCCCAGCAGAAACCAGCTGGACCCCTACGCTGCTCAACCACAGGTATGCTCAGAAATCGTTACATCTCTTAATCTGGTGCATTCCACGTTGCAGAATCATTGATGTTGTATTGTCTTATTAATTTAACAGCAAGAAGTGCTTTTCAATGTATTTGGCTTTAGTTTCTATCCTTTTGGACCTTAATTCCTGTCCATGCGTAGGTTGGACGAATGGGAAGTGCAATGGAGCTTTCCTCCATGCCGAGGTTTGTCCCAGAGCCGTACGTTCTCGAGGACGATCAGCGTAGCATGGGCTATGATGAACCCGACTACGGCATGGGACACCCGGTTCACTACAGTACAGTGCCTCGCAACCACCATGGGTTCCCTCATGGGCCCCCACGCAGGACTGGGTAAAACATTTTTTAGTATTCCCCCATTTTCTTATTACCACTGCTATAAACATCTAAACAAGTCTGGCCTCCACTCTCCCTCTAGATACACTAAAACATTTCCTCTATTTGCCCCTCAGGAGCTACGAGGGGACTTTGGATGGTGACATGAGTGGTCCAGGGGACATGTACTACTGGGGAGGAGCACCGCTAGCAACGGGTGAAAGAGGAAGTATGGCTTCGCTGGACAGCACACTAAGGAAAGGTCCAGGCCCAGGAGGCTGGCGTCAGCCTGAGCTTCCAGAGGTCATCGCCATGCTCAACTATAGGCTGGATCCAGTCAGGAGCAATGCAGCAGCATTCCTGCAGCATCTCACCTATAAGAATGACAAAGTAAGACATGTGTGAGCGATTTTTAGTGTCCAGTAGATTTTAAAGCAAGTAAGAAAGACACAATACTTGAATTTTAGGCATTAGACCGGGTATCAGCAGCCGAGCTCCACTTGGGCTACATCCCTGCCTGTTTTAGATTTCGCCATGCTTCAGCACACCTGATACATCTAAAACCTGGCTTCCACTGGGGCTGGCTGTGCCACAGCTCTGTAGGCACACCAGCAAAGTATAAACAACAATAAACATACAAAAAAGAAACCGAGTATCTAGGCAGAGGCACAAAAAACAAAGGAAAATGACAAAATCGGCAAGTCAGCATAACTGCACAGACAGTAGGCTTACTCGGCTTTTTTGAGCCGCTGCCAATGGAAGGCAATGCAGCTGGTCCCAGTGGAAACAAGGGGTCAGATATGCAGGGCGGCAGCCCTGGAGGAGCAGGGTCGGTGACCCTTCCACCACACAATAGAGAACTTCTTCTTTTTCATAAGCTTGTATATTGAGTTGGTTTCGATTTAGAAATAGTCCAAAATATAGACCTCAGCTCATGACTGTTTTGCTGATTTGACTTGCAAAAACAACTTCAGCCAACTCATCTTGGATTTGCAGCCCGAGTCGACATGACTGGTTATGCATCTAACAATCCAAAGATGGTTCGGTCCACAAGTATTTGCACAGTAACATGATCTTTTTTGTTATACCTCTGCACACAACCCGATTAGATTTGAAATAAAACAATCAAGATGTGATTGAGGTGTAGAATTTTAGCATGAACTCAAGTCCCTAATATCCAGGGGCTCAAAAGTAATTGGATAATCAGTAAAAAGTGCATATGTGAGAATAACTTTTATGCCACTGTGCTGACAATTGCTATGGCCAGAGGCGTGGTTGTGGGTTGTCTTTCGGTCCAGTCGTCCCAGCCTTGTGATATCTCAGAAAAGCTGGAAAAAGATGTCTTCAAATTTGGCAAAAATGTGTAGGTGGAGCTCAAGGACAAGCTGATTTAAGTGGTCAGAAGTCAAGGTCACTGACTTCTAACCAGAGACACATCATCAATATAAACATCAGTGAAGCATGTATGGCTTTCACTGGCAGCAGTACATACATGCCCATTGCAGAGAAAAAGTCACACACACATCACATGGGTGCAAGCAATCAACGGGGCGTCATGCAGAAAAGACGGGTAAAGCCAATACACTCACTCCAAGCCACATGCATCTTTATTATAGTGACATAATGACACAGTTTTGATCCATGCGGGATCTTCGTCAGCTCGAAGGTATTTTGACCAAGCATACAAGCCCATGCCGTAAAACTGGCTCCATCATATTTGACAGATACGTGGTATGCTTTCCATCATGAGCTCCTTACTTTTCTCTACATTACTCTGGTACAAGGTAATTTCTGTGATTTTAAATCAGGACCGGGCAAGCTTTTAAAAGATGTTCTCTGGCAAATTCTAATCTTCCCCGCTTCATGAGTGTTGCCAGTGGTTTGCACCCTGTTGTAAACCATCTGTTTACATTCATCAAGGCGTGTCTTTGATTGTAGACTTGGACAATATTATTCCTCCCTCCTCGAGGGTTCTTGACTTGGCAGGCTGTTGTAAAAGGGTTTTTCTTCACCAAGGAATTAATTCTGCGATTGTCCACTTTAGTTGTTGTCCCTGGCCCTCTGGGTTTTTTGGTGCTGAGCATGCTCGTGGATTCCTTCTTAAGAATATGTCAAACTATTCCTTTTGCAACTTCTTACGTTTTTGTTTACTGACTGATAATGCCTATTTGGGCCTCATATTGAGAGTTCCAGTAAACAGCTACCAAATGCAAATTCAACATTTGAGTTAACTCGAGACATTTTATCTACTTTGTTAGTCATGGAATAATAAGGGGACTGGCTACGTGTGGCCATCAGAGTCCTTGACAGTCAATTGTCCAAAATAATTGACCAATTGACTGTAAACTAGTAGCTGTGTGCAAAAATGGTAGGGTAATTACCATTCCTAAATGGTAAATGCAATCCCTTTTTGTGGAGTGGAACCCTTGTGTAGGACTGTATAACCTTGATTGACGATTGGTCGTAATGGACCAGTGACAGGCCAATCAACTTGCAGTGCATGAACTCTTACTGGCCCAGACCAGTGGGCCATTATGTTGACCATGAGTGAGTGGCATCCTCTTGTTCTACTGTGTTATTGATTTATTCATTCATCATTACATGTTTTACCTTTTTGAAAGGTGCTTGATAAGATAATTTAAATTTGCTGGGCCGTTCTAACACAGTAAACTTTGACTTTGTGTGACCCCCCATCATCATCAGTGCTCCCTTTCACTCTCCAGGTGAAGTCTGAGGTGCGTCGACTGAAAGGCATCCCTGCTCTGGTCACCATGCTTGACAACCCACACAAAGAGGTTTGTTTGCTTTTTTTCCTCTATTCTCTGCTAGAAAAATGTTCATGATTGAACTTTACAGGATAATGTCTGCGGTTTAAGCGATACAGTGCACTAATACTGAATGAAAGGAGGACAGAAATAAACATCCCAAAGTATCTGACTGTCCTGCTCCAAATATAGTATCAGACAAAACATTCCGGCCTTTCTCTGTAATTCTCTTCCCTTCAGTGCAGCTGTGACTTTCGCTGATGTTTGCATGAGCATTACCAGAAGAACCAGATGCTTCTTAGCTCTTGGAGCAATTCCTTATTTCATGCTGCACGATCAGTATTAAGTCTGGCGGTGTGTTGGATGACTTGCTAGCCGGAGAAATGGGCCAGGCAGCGATTGCACCCTCCTGAACATGTTACATATTCCCAAATCTCCACACACTTTGAAAAACAAACACACAAAGAGATGCATGCAAACAAAATTTGAATATTCTTAACAATAGAAATGTCTATAAAATGATAAAGGTTTTGTTTTTTGTTTTTGCTGAGCCTCTTTGTGTCATGGACTTTTATTTTAATAGTGAAAATACGGACAACCTAATTTGACATTTATTAATGGCAAATTACTTGCCTGAGCAGCCTTGCATCACCCTTATCTTTTCTTAAGCTTAGTTTAACAGTTGTAGGTCACTGCCTACTTCTAATATGCCAAATCCATGTATGTACAATCAGTGTTCCTGAAAGAGGAGTTTCACAGCTTGAAAAATGATTTATGAATTGCATGAAATTTGTGCTGCGTTATTAAGAAAATGAAAAAAATGGAATCTGATATAGTCAAAAGCTAGAAATCTTGAAACGGGCAGAAAGCAGCGCGCTTGTTTGACTTCCAAGGCTACACCCACTTCCTAAACTCTGGTCAGAGTTCCCCGTTGCTACTTGCTGGAAGCATTATCAGCCTGTACTTATCACCAATCATGGGATATATCTTAAGCCACAAGGATTAACTTTGAGGTACTTTTAGATATTTACTGGCATAGACATGTACTGCAATTCCAAAGCAGTTTCATCTTAGGCACATCCGCATCCAAGTTAACCATATTAGAAAAACGATGTGTATAATTGACTTTGTTCACAAAAGACATCTCAAAATGACCTCAGGTGTCTCACAGTGCAATAATCAGTGTTAGACAACAGTTGGCAAAAGGCTGCACACATAATCAAAGGATTGTTATCAAAGCCACTACTTTTGATGAGGCATTATATTTTATTCATTACATATATTAACGTGACCTAAAAATTTGAGATTCTTCAAATTGCAGGAAAAGACAACACGGAACACACAATCACTCATGACTCATGCTTATAAAGAAGGATCCGATTAGACTCCTCATTCATGCCACAAGGATGACGCATGCAAAAAGATTCAGTCTGTGGCTTCGCCTGCCTGGTTAAGATGATCATCTTTGTGCGTTTGTTATCGATAAAATGCTAACCTCTTTTCATGAATTACATTCATAGGAGGAAGGAAGGAAGGTGGGAGACTCACCAATGCCTAGTGGTAGTAGTTGGTATGAAATGCATCTGCGAGTTATCAGTTTTGTTTGTGACAGATAAGTGGGCAAGGAAGGAACTGTTACATCCCGTTTCATCCAGCTTCACCACAGCATCCATGCAGAGCATTTTGTAATGTGTTGAAATGAGAATGTCTACAATGAAGAATAGAACCCAGTGTGGTTTCAGTCAGCTTCTCCTGTTCTGCCTTTATGGAGACCATGACCAATCCCTTTCCAACATGTCTGCTGAAGAAGCACCCTTAGTATGGAGTTGTGTCAAGCAGCAATCAAATAATCTGTTCAACTCATATGAGCCAGAACACAGGAATTATGTCGCGTGCTGCCGCAGCTGATGGTCGAGCCCCGCAGCTGTTGAGCAGAGCTGCCTTGTGTTGTGGATAATGACTCGGGGCATTAATGGAGACGGATGTTAAGTGGCTGTGTGGCCTGAAATTTCTCAGGGTCCAGTTTCTTTCGGATGAAGTTGTTGAATCTGCAGTGGAAGTGGCACATTTGTAACTTTACACCAAGGCTTTTTGCCTACATGTAGACAATAGAGTGCTTGGAGACATAACATTACTTCAGGATCTTGAGAGGAAAGTGGGGGGAAAAAACCCACCACAGCCGCCTGAATGCTGAGAAAGTGAGTTTTCTTATCAACACAGCAGCATTGCAATGAAACCATACAATAGATGTTTTTTTTTTTACGAGGCGTAACGAAACAGTTTGGTATCCTGAAAGGGAGTTTAGACTACTCTCATTAACTATGACCGGCCGTGCATGTGCCATTGGTCTGCTTTCATTGGAAAAAGATTTTTTGGTTCGACGTCTGCATTAGTTGCTGCAGTCACTGTGTGGGCAGTTTGGAGCCGACAGTTGGTTGTCTGAACATTACAAAGACTGCAATCAATTTTAGCCAAGCTTTTGGGGTTATTTGGGAATAGTCTAGGCAGTGTGTAGCCAGCCCTCTCCTGGTCCAACTATCAGTGGAGGCGGTTATGCGAAAAATGCGGAAGTACACTCTGTAGCCTGTGTGAGTTGGAAAGTCTGCTAGATGACACATTTTGCATGACCGGGCAGACTGCAGACATTATGTTTGCATGTACTTCCCTCATTGTAAGGTTGGTAAATCTGCCCAGGTTACCCCTTTTAAGTAGATGTTAATCGGGATTATTCGCAAAGTAAGACCTTACTGCGTGTCTGTTTTTATAGGTTCACTACGCAGCCTGTGGAGCACTAAAGAACATCTCGTACGGGAAAGATCAAGACAACAAGATTGCCATCAAGAACTGCGATGGAGTGCCTGCTCTGATCAGGCTGCTGAGGAAAACCCATGACCAGGATCTCACCGATACCATCACAGGTTAGACGCGCATGCATGCACACAATCATCAAACATCACGGTGACCGTAAAACAACTTTTGAACTTTTGAAATGACCAATCTAAAACACAGATAGGAACCAGAGTCTGTGTTAGGCCACATCCACTTTTCTATGTTATGAGTTTTTAAAACTCCATCTAGACAACCGCCCTGAAAACTCATGTCACATGACAAGTCGGGTTCACTGGGCAGGCACAAACAGAGGGTCGGTCAGGTCATCTCATTTGCTGAAATCACAAGGAAGAAGCAACGCTGAAAAGTAATGCAAGAGATTTCTTTTGCGAGGACTGAGGAAGAGGTGGAACTGTTACTGAAGGTAACACAGAAGTGTAAGTAGCCACGGCAACAGGAAACACGAGCTGAGAATGGGCTTATAATGCCAGATGAGGGAGCGAGCGCGAGGCCGTGCGTCATCGTGCCCAGATGTCTCAGTTCACACATATTTAGATGGGACCCTGGAGTTTTCACACAAAAAGGGGACCAGCAGCATTTTATGGCCACCAAAGCCCCGGAGTAGCATGGATGCCAAGTGCAAATGTAGCCAAAGTTATGCATTTTAAATGTTGCTACCAAAACCTAGTGATGTGGACGTATTCTTGGTCTGACAGGACAACTCTCTGGAGTGACTCGGAAAAAAAAGAACAAAACCAAAGCCATGACCTTTTAAATGGTTATGATGATAATGAAATGATAGGATTTTGGTGGTCACAGTTCAAAATGTCACAGTCACTGCAGCCTCAAATCTGACAGAACATATTTTTGGCCATAACTCCAGGTATCATCAGCTGATTATGGCAAAATTGCTTAAAAAATCCCTAAAATGACTAAATGGCATTTTGTATCCAAAAGCTCAAAAGTCACCTGGATCATTCTCGTGAATGCGATATTTCAGGACCACCTGACGGGAAGTTCTTTTGGCACAGATGTTCTAAGGTCAACCCCGATTGATGCTGACAACTCTTTTAAATTTAGGAAAGATCAGGATCAGGATACAGTGCAAGTTTCCTGCACAGCTGCTGTGATTTGTCACGATTATCAATGTGACTGCTGCTGAAAATGCCACAGCAATGGTTTTTTTTTTGTTGCACCACTGCTCTAAAATAGTATATCCTATTGTTGAGTTACATTTTATCAATAGTTTAAAACTAATTTTGCACTTTAATATATGTGATCGTTGTTCACATTGTGAACATTTGTGTTTTATACAAAGACTTAACTTAATGATCAATTTGAATTTTCAAGGATAAATGAATCAAAAATTAGATAAAACAATTGATTGTTAAAATAGTGGATAGAATTATCAATTAAAAAACAGTTTGTGGCAGCCCTTGATTCCTCACTGTTGCCTTACTTGAGGTTTGTGCTCTTTGGGTAATTGTAGTTTGCCGTTTATTTTCTAAAGTTACCTGTATAAAGGATTACACTTTACAATTGAACATTTTAAAAAATATACTTTTTTTTCTTTCCTGTGCCAGGGACGTTGTGGAACCTTTCATCCCACGACTCTGTAAAGATGGAGATCGTGGACCACGCGCTGCACGCCCTCTCTGACGAAGTGATGGTGCCCCGTTCGGGCTGGGAGCGAGGGAGCGGCGCAGAAGGGGAGGAAAACTGCAAGCCTCGGCACCTGGAGTGGGAGACGGCCCTCACCAACACGGCGGGCTGCCTGAGGTAGGAAGGAGGGAGCCCAGGACCAGTGCAGCAACTCTGGGATTATATGGAGGAGATAGATGGGGTGTGTGAGGGAGGAATGGAGTAATGATGAACGCGCCGCCGAGGGCGTGGCATCCTTGGTGTTGGTCTCACAGGACAAAAATGTGACGCTTGGGGAAGATCTGACCATTAATGCAGAAACAAACCACTTCTTTGGGAAGGCCCGGTTGCCAGCCGGTGGTTCTTTGACTAACCGTTTATTGCCGTGTGAACGGCTTCATTTAGTGACTCTTATCCAGCAGATTCGACCATGTACAGTCGAGATGCATCAGCGTCCTGCTTCAGGGCGAAAATCTAAAGGGAATGGAGTAGGCATTCAAATTCTAAACAATTTCCCTGTGCACTTCTTCATGCCATTTACGAATTCCCATAGATTTAGTCCAGAGCCAGCTCTGCATTGGCAGGCCTCTATCAGTGGGGGTTTATAAGGGAGAGAGGACGGTGGGACATTGACTTATACTATGTAAACACCATGTCCCAGCCTGTGTGTCTGTTATCTGTGCCGTCCCCCCGACCTCGTGGCTAATTACAGTGTCCATTTGTGGGCCTGCAAACATGCGTGTTAATCACGTGCAAAGAATGTCTGGACAGCATTTTTTATTTTTTTTTATTTTTTATAGATCCAAATGAAACGGATTAATGCAGTAAGTGTTTGGGCGGTGACACAAGTCTTGTAATTCAACCCGTGGACACCATCACAACGGTTTTGAAATTTAGCAGCCAAACTTTGACTGAATTGTGGACTTTCACTTTTAGATTCGAGGACTGCGATAACCGCTCAGGAATTATGAAAAAAATAAACTAAAGTAGCCAGGAGGTCTTTCTTTTTTCTCATACAGACACCCTAAGAGGTTATTTTCAGTTTTGTTTTCTCTATACCTGATATGATTATTTGAATTTCTCATTACAGTACATGGAGAAAATATGCAATCCGTTTCTGCGATGAAGTGCTTTGATGATTGGTCAGGCAAATGGATATTGATTAATGATGCAGCAGTGATTTCATATTGATGCATTTTTTTTAGACTTAACATGTTCATACAATCAGCATTTTTCACTCCTGTCTGGCTGCGGCAGCTGTTTCTTTTAGCCAGTATTGTTGATTTATGCTCCGCGTATAAGTGAAGAATGATTTGGTCCTCTTGAGTCAAGCATGCATCTCTAGACCTGCTTGTTTCTGATCGGTCATCCGGCGCCAACACCGCCCTGTTTATGTGATAACCAGACCGTGGGAATCTAGGTAAATTTAAAGGAGCCCTCATGACACCGTTTATCTGTGGCTGCAGTTTGGATTCGCCGAGCCAGTTAACTTGAAGATACGCCGGACCTGCTGAACGTGCTTTACACCGTTCAGATGGCAGGAGCAGTTAAACACTCGTGCTTCTCAGCTGGTGTGTTACCGCTCTATATCAAAGATTCCAAGCAGGGGGAAAATTAATAATCAACGTCGCTCTGATTGCAGCATGAGAACAGTGTTTTCCTGATATTAAAACAGTGCCCCCTGCTGGGGAAGAGGACGCGTCCTAGTGAAGTGTGAGGGGGCGTATGTCTGTCATCAGCAGCGCAACTCAAAAGACCAAGTTAATATCAATTTTTGCCTTCGTTTTCCTAACATCCCTCCACATCAGCTGATGAATCCGCCCCTCTTACCGTTCTAACAGTTTTTGCTCTGCTGCGTTGTCATTTGATCTCGCCAAATGCCTTTTGTTAAGCACCATACTGAAGAGAAGTTCCATTCAAGCAACTCATGGGGATGTGTTCAAGCTCCGTGTGCCGGAATTCTTTTGTAGTCACTAAAATTGGACTCTCTTGATTCCCCTCTAAACCCTTTTTCTACATCATTTATTTCTCCAGTCCTTTAATCTTATTTTCACATTCTTGTTTCTCCTCTTCTCAACTTTCCGCTTGTCCAAAAGAAACGTGAGCTCAGAGCGAAGCGAGGCGAGGAGGAAGCTGCGGGAGTGCACGGGATTGGTCGACTCGCTCATGTACATCGTCCGATCCCAGATTGACTGTAAAGATGTAGACAACAAGGTATGTGGAACTCTCATCAGCTTAACATTAAAGTTTGATACATCAACCTGATCCTCGTTTCCCGTGCGGAATCAATACACGTCCAAAATTTCACTTGTGAGAAACTTGCGTCTTTGCATTTTAATAATGTTGCTTCCCTTTCCCTTTTTTTTCTTTTCTTTCTTTGCATGCTTTTACTTCCATTTTCACAGTTGATAGAGAACTGTGTGTGTCTGCTGAGGAACCTGTCCTATCACGTGCACCGCGAGATCCCTGGCTGCGAGCGCTACCAGGAGGCCGCCCCCCTCAACCAAGGCCCGGTCCCGTCAAGCCAGAAAGGGGGCTGCTTCAGCTCCCGTAAGAGCAAAGGTCTGTACGGGGGGGGGGGCGCTTATTTGTGATGTCACTGTTGACTACTTTGTCTCTGCTCTCACACACACACACACACACACACACACACACACACACACACACACACTTGCACAAACAAAACCAGCACAGGAATGTTAACTATTTCCCACAACCAAGAGGCGGCTCATCCTCTCTCCGACTGCTCTGTTTGTCTCACTGACAGTATTGATTTGTTTTTCCTCACCACACACCCCCTTCTACTGTTTTTCGGCTGCCTTTGCCATTATGGTTCAAACAATAGTGTTTTCATGCAGGGTTATTGGTTTTGGGTTTGTTTTTTGTTTTTTGTTTATTTAATAATTTGCCATGAGTTGGAACAAGCCTTAAATATGAAACCCGAGGTGCATCTGGTTCTCTAGAATGACTTCAGTCGGCCTGATGGGAACTGTAATTTGTAATTTACATCCCAAAATTAAAATTTAGGGCAAGTTTTAACAGTAAGCGAATTCCACAACTATATTTAAGGATAAAACATACTCCATTGCATGTCTCACATTGCTTATGCGCAAACAAAAACTATCAGAACCACATTTAAGTGCTTAAAATGGTGTCATAAACCACAGTGTCTTTTGAAATGGGCAGTGTAGTGAACATGTGCCATTACTCATCAACCAATCTCCATAACGTCTGGTACATGGCTCCAGCCCATAGTTACGCATCGGCCTACCAAGGTGTCCTGTTTTCAGCAATAAATACGACAAATATCTGAATATCCATCTGACATAATTTCACCAAAATTGGCATGCACGTTCCCCAGAGCAAGTTTGAACAAAAACTGAAGCAACTCGTCGGTGGGTGCGAGTGGGCGTGGCCTATCACATACTTGCTCATTCCTCAAGATGCCTCTCAGCAATCCCGATGAAACGCACCGGAGATAATCGTGCGCTCTTCCATGAAGCTGTGGGCTGGCTTGGCCCACGAGGTCGACAGGCTGTCTCACAAACCCAAAGTCACGGTTTCAAACCCCGACTCATTCTCAGCGGTTCAAGTGGTCCTTGAGTAAGACACGGAACCCCAAGTTGCTCAGTCATTTAATTGTGGCCTATTGAACTGCTTCCTCTACTGCTGAAAAAGGTTTGAACTTTCAAATTGCTGCTTGCAGCAACTTAATACAGCAGTGAAATGAGAGTTGCAACTATTCTAACACCATCAACTCACACAAAGACAATGGTCAAAATATAGAATATATTAAGCTGTATAAAAGAATATGATAAACTAATCTAAACAGAGAGAGAAATTTTCATGTAAATAAAAAGCATAAATGGACAACAGCAACAGTGATATGAAGTGACTTTTGCAATCCCGCAATTTCCAGTACACGATCAATATGCAATTTGCTGAATTGCAGAAGGATGCAGAGTGCAGTGCGACTGCTAAAAGTTTAGAGGCGGGCTTGGTACCGAAAGGTTGCCGGTTCACTTCCCGGTACTGGCAGGAAAAGCTGAGTGGGTGGGAGGAGTGAAGGACAACGCTTCCCCCGCCCTCCACACAGCTGTAACACTCACAGTCCACTGCTCCTGTGTGTGTGTATGTGTGTACTAACTATGCATGTGCGTGCGTGCACGTGCTAATGGATTGGTCAAATGCAGAGAACTAATTCCCCATGTGGGATTATTGAACTACAGTTTTGTTTTGTTTTTGTTTTTTTTAAAGAATGATACAGTATGTTCAGAATGGAGCTTAACGGTTTTGTGATGCTCCCTAATATTTTGGTCAGAGCACTGATTTGTGTTTGGGTGACAAAACATGAGGGACACCTCTCAATATAACCCAGAACGGTTCAACAGCATCACAAATTACGGTCCCTATAACAATCATTCAAATATGTCGACACCTCTGTCAAACAGATTCATTCAAAATTCAACATAATACTCCTCCTGGAAGGAGAATTTATTGCTAGGCGGTTGAATTATATTCTATGGTAAACATGCAGTGGTCAGAATTTTGTGCTTGATTAGTGTATGAAGTTAGTTGGTGGGCTGGTGTTTCCTTTTGCTGACTTGATATAGTCTTTTCATATCTAGCATGATTCTGATTGGCCGCGCCATTGTCATTAAGATGTAAGCAGGTGTTAATTGGGTGCCTCAGTTATTGTGGTTTTCCTCTTACTTAAATGCTCCTGTTCTGCCATTCTCTTCACCTCTTTTGTTCTTCATTGTTTTCTTCCCTCCTTTGTGCTGGGCTACAGATGAGTGGTTTTCCAAAGGTAAGATCTCAAACTCTGTAAGAATGCACTTTGCTTCCTCTGCTTGCTGGTGTCGTCGTTGTCGTAGTAACAGAGTAGCTGAGCTAACAGGTCAGAGAAGTGTCTCGGTACTAACATTGCACGCTTTTTCTCACTGGAAAGGATGAAACTGAAATGGCTCTCGGTTTTTATGTGTCTAGCTAAATTTCAACCGATTACCTAACAGCATACGTAGGTCCCTTAAGTAATTTGAGCATATTTGGTGTTGGTGTTGGTGTTCAAATGGGTTTTTTTAAGGCTGCAATTTTGATGTTTGGTTCCAGGGAAGAAAAACGAGGATCCAGCAGCAGATGTAATTGACATTCCAAAGAGGACCACACCTGCGCACGGTAACAGCGATACATCTGTGTCCAAAAATAAGAAAATCTAAATAGAAACAGAATGTGATGATTTGCAAAACATTGAAAGTCTGTATTTTATTTGTTGAAACTGAAATATTAAATCGTTTGGGGGAAATTATATGCCCATTATGAATTTCATACCAGCGATATATTTCAGAAAAGTTAGGACAAGGTGGTGTTTACCACTCTGTTGCATCACCTCTTCTTTTTTTTACAACTCTTTTTACGCGCTCAGGAACTGAGGAGACCGATTGCTGTAATTTTTCAAGTGGAATGTTTTCCATCCTTAGTGGTGCAAGATTTTTCACCGCTCAACATTTCGTAGTCTCCTTTGTTGCATTTAACATTTCACAATGCGACAAACATTTTTTTAGCCTGAGGCCAGTCGGGACAGCTGGCGGGTCAGTTTAGAACCAGCACTCTTTTACTGCAGACAGACTACCAGCAAAAATGTGGTTTGACATCATCGTACTGAAATAATCAAGGACTTCCCAGAAGAAAAAAAAAACGTTGTCTACTTGGCAGCATGTGTTGCTCCAAAACCCGTAGACGTGGACATTAATGCGCGGGCGGCCCATGATGCCATGCGCACTCATGCACTTTGCAGGGTTGAGTTTACACTTGGGATGCAGCAATGAACAGTTTTTTTTTTTGTTTTTGGAAGCACTCCTGAGCCCATGCGTGATGTCACTACAGAATCATGTCTGGGTACAATGCAGCGACGACCATCTACGTCCATCTTGTCCCTCGTGTTCAGAGATTTCTTCAGATTGCCTGAATCTTTCAGTATAACATGCTGTTGACGATGGAATGACCAGATCCTTTGCAGTTCAATGTCGGCAAACTCTTTTCTGAATTTGTTGCTCTTTGCCAGCTCGGTCTCTCACAGAGTGGTGAACCAACCCCTCCCCATCATGACCTCAGAATGACTCAGCCTTTCTGGGATGCTCTTTCATACCATGTTCATACCGTCTCGTGTTACCATGTCTCCTCAGCTGTTTTAGCGTTTCACAGTTTTTCTTATCTTTTGTTTCCACTGTCTCCGCTTTATTTGAAACATGTTGCTGGCATCAGCGTTGGGCAAGTTACTTCCAGGTGTAATACATTACACATTACTAGTTACTTGCATTGCGAAGTAACAGGTTTCTTTACATTACTCTCTGTGTAGAGTAATAAGTTACTCATTGCTTTTTAGTTACTTTCACCAAAGTCAACACAAGTAACACAGGTTATAGTGTTATAATAGGCATAGCAAAATGGAAGCAATATTCTGTCATGAAATAATCCCAAGTGAACTGAAGTTCCTCATTGATACAGTGAATGACTTGATTTATAATTATTCTATATCATTACATTAACAACCTAAACCTTTACAGGACAAGACACAAACTGTTTTCCTATGCCTCATTTATGAGTAGCCGATTGTAAGACACGGAGAGGGATTTATTTTAGGGTCTGTTTTAATTATACTGTTTTAATCACTTTCTGATGGCACGGGCAAAAGTCTATTGAAAATGAAAAAATTGGGATTGTAACTAGTTACCAGACTCAGTAACTGTAATAATATTATCAAAATAGAGTGAGTAACTTACTACATGACTAAATGTACTAAAAGTAAATGATTATTGTAACTAGTTACCCCCAACACTGGCTGGCATCATATTGAAGTGCACATATAACTTTCAAAAAAATAATATTTTTTTCTGTTTCAGTATCTGAAGTATTGCCTTTGTGCCATTTTTTTTTTCAATTGAATATAGGCTTTCAATTTTTTGCAAATCATAACCTTCTGTTTCCGTTTACATTTTAAGCAGCCTCTCAACTTCTTTGGAAACGTGGTTGCATTATGAATATTTTAACATGTTGCATTTAACGAAAGTATGCCTTTCACTTCTGTGCTCATCTTTCTGTACTTTCCAACTCTCTATCTTTCCCATCAATCATGGCCGCCGCCTGTGCTCCGCCCCTCCGCCTCCTCCCTCCTGCAGGCTATGAGCTCTTGTACCAGCCAGAGGTGGTCTGCATCTATACTTCGCTGCTCAAGGAGTCCAAGAACCCCACGGTGCTGGAGGCCTCCGCCGGGGCTGTTCAGAATCTGTGTGCAGGACGCTGGACCGTAAGAAACACTCTTACCCATTGGCCTGCGCATGTGTACAGCAACAGTCAGACCTGGTACTTTGTTTTATCAAATATTGTGTTTTTAAGCTGATAAACTTGCACCTGTGTGTGTCAATGTTCAGTATGGCCGATACATCCGCGCCTTGCTGCGTCAGGAGAAGGGTCTACCGATGATGACTGAACTGCTGTCCCACGGCAACGACCGCGTGGTGCGCGCCATGTCCGGAGCCCTGCGCAACCTAGCAATCGACGCCCGCAACAGAGACCTGCTCGGTGAGACCCGCAACACCGCCACGCGTTCGAACAAATAAAACTGCCCGACGGAATTGAAGAATTTAGATGACGGAGGTTGAGAAAGATTCACGGCGTCAGGAGTGTCGAACGCTGAACGGTGTGCTCCCCGTGTTCGTTGTCAGGCAAACACGCGGTGCCTCACCTGGTGGCCAACCTGCCTGGCGGCGGTCAGAGTCAGCCGGTGCGAGCGTTGTCAGAAGAAACGGTGGTGTCCGTCCTGAGCACGCTCCACGAGGTGCTGGGCTCCAGCCTAGAGGCCGCGAAGACTCTCAGGGTCTCGCAAGGAATCGAGAGGCTGGTGCTCATCAACAAGGACGGGTAAGAACTGCCAAACCATGTGGGAAGGCGTACGATAAAACGGGGTCGACTGAGCGCGTCTCTCAGCACCGCGCTGCGGATTCAAGCGTTTTCTGTCTGTGCTCGCCAGTAATCGCTCCGAGAGGGAGGTGCGAGGGGCTGGCCTGGTGCTGCAGACGGTGTGGGGCTACAAGGAGCTGCGGCGCCCCCTGGAGAAGGAGGGCTGGAAGAAGACGGACTTCATGGTCAACCTGAACCCCCCCAGCAACAACACCAGGGCCAACGGAGGATACGAGGACAGCACGCTGCCCCTCATAGACAAAGGTCCGCACGCGAAACGGGAACATGCGTGTGAAACCCAGCGCTCCAAGACGCTGATGTCTGATTGGTCGTAGAAGTAGCCGGTGTTTCTTTTTGTCCTCTCAACTTCTTTTCAGTTAAATTCTGTTCGTGCAGTTGGGGCATCTTTGACTTTTACCACTTAACACAGAAATATTGCCTGCCGTGTGTTATTTTGACACGCACAACAACACCCTTTTCCCGAATGCTGAATGCTACTTAATGGCGAGTACGTAGGATTTGGTCACATCGAGCAGTGAATTTGCAGATTGAAGACCACGGTGCCGTCTCCTCGGCCCGCAGGATCAAACTTCTCCCAACCCAAACCGGATTAGCCGGCGCTTCTTCAGAACCCAGAACACATTATTGAATCACACCAGGGAAATTCCAGTTAGGATAGATAAAATAATTGTGCAGTTAATGTGGTTTGTCCCCTGAGATGATGAAGGAGCGGTGGAGAGTCCTGAGGCAGCCGGAGTCGCAGACATCAAACACAGACACCTGGTTAACGGGAGAGAAACGTTTAAAAAAAAACAAAAAAAAAAAACAACGTAGCTCGGTGGCTAACGGCAGGAACGCGACCGACGCCAGGCAACAAACCAGCAGCCTCTTTTCTTTACGCTCCTCCATTTATCCCTGATCACATTAACTGTCTAAAAGCTCTCAGTGGAGCCTGGAGCATCTTCTCTGAAACCCCAACATTGCACTCAAGAGGTCCCTCTGATTCCTCATTAGCTCATCCATCATACTGTTGATTTGGCATAAATCTCCTCTCCATTAGGAACCAGGTCTTCCTCCTCATCATTTCTAAATAGTCCAACGTGAGCGCAGTCTCCATTAGCTTGGTTTAAGGAGGGCGCAGCTCATGTGAAACCCATCTGCTCCACCATTTCCTCCCTCAACACCGATTTTTAAATGAAATTTGCCCTGTCGTTTTGCAACGTGATCAAACGGATGCGAGTGAAAAGTAACCGGAAGCGCCACAAACTCGGCTGGAGATGCAGTTAGGCGGCCTGTGTGGAAGAGATCTTGATACGAAGGCCTCATTCTAAGCTCATGTGAGCCATATTACATCCCATTTCTGCCCATAAGATCCCCCTAAATAATAGATGCCGTGCTGTGCCTCTTAGCCGTGGTCGTGTTTCAAGTGAGCAGCACTCCTGCTCCTAAAGAACATTATAGCAAGCTGTTTGCAGACTTCAGTGTCTAATAGACGCGCTTGATTTCTGCTTATTGTGCAAAACTCTGTTTACCACACACAGTCCCAACAGAGGCTGTTAATTAACAATAACTGTATAAAAATATCTGATTAAAGTTACCAGACTCTGCTTGTACTTACACCAAAGTAACAAACTGTATCGTTGCATTATTAAAGGGTTTGTTCAACCCTCCCAAAAAAAGAGATTCATTATCTACTCGCCGCGGTGGCGACGGAGGGCTGGGTGAAGATTCTGAGTCCACAAAACAAGGTTAGATGGTTATACGGTGTTGCAGCCAAAGCCGATATACTCAAGTAAATGGCGAGCTCTTAGTCAAACGTGAAAAAAAAAACAATAAGATGCCTCCATACTGCTGGAATAGGAGGTGTATGTAATTGTTTGGGTGAGCTGGCCTTTTAACTGGCTTGCATCTGGCATGGAGAGAAACACACACCTTACTGCCGGCATCTCTGCCTCGAGATGCTCCCGAAACCACGACGCTCACGTGTGTGTGTGTGTGTGTGTGTGTGTGTGTGTGTGTGTGTGTGTGTGTGTGTGTGTGTGTGTGTGTGTGTGTGTGTGTCTGCTTGTCTGTTTTTTCAGGGGGCAGAAGTGACCGAGAAATGATTCCAATGAACGACATGGGACCAGGCAAGTGTGA
>CAAKHG010017147.1:0-23603 GCA_901007715.1 Dactylopterus volitans | reverse complement strand
GGGGGGGGGGGGGGGGGGGGGGGGGCTCGTTAAATACCTAATTAAAATACTTACTCCCTCGTCAAAAATCTCAAAATAGATTTAACTTCTGATTACAAGGTGCCTCCTTCCTCGCCGTCAAGCTCTCAGTGTTTGTGCAAAGGAGGCTTCAGGTTTCTCGGATTGGCTCCAAACTATTTGTGATGTCACAAATCCTGCTCCTGGCCCCGCCTCTTAAAATCAGATTCTCACTTAGCACAGATACTTTGATAAACTTTGATCAAGGAGTGTGAATATAGTCTCTTGCACGTATACAGCATCAGTCTACACAGCAAAAGTAAGCAAGAAGAAGGAAAAGTACATTTTAATTGGAAGGGGACTAAGTATTTATACTGTTAGGGGCCGAGTGATCCATTATGCTGAACGGCTTAATCTTGATTTCCCCATGTAAGGCACTTTGTTTTTAAAAGTACTTGTATATACATGTGTATTTACACATATAATGTAAATATACAGTGTATACAATGCATAACACATTCACAGTGTATACTGTATATAGATCTAGATACATAGACTGTGTATAACGTATACCTATTTATATCATAAATAGCACTGTATTTATTGCCGGTAGAATGATAACGTAGGTATCCCAGCATCACTGCATGCTCTCACAACATTTTCACAAGCCCTCTGAGCTGCAGTGCAACAGGATGAATGAATCCAGCTGCACAACAAGGATGAAGACCCCACGGATGCCTCAGAGTTTGAGGGCCTTCAATGGTCTGGTAGTCCTATTAATCACCTCCTTTGTCTGCTTCATTGTCCTGGAGCACTGAACAGTAAAGACCTCTTGTTCTCCTCAGACAGACGCCTCTACCCCTCAATGGTGCCTGACAATCACCGCCCTTGGCTACTTATTCAGCTAAAGACAACCTCCATAATACATCAACAACACCACATTAGGGCTGTTTACTAGGGGTGGGTGGAAAAACTCCATTCCTAGATGCATCGAGATTCTGTCCTGAACAATTATCTCTCGATGCAGAAAAGTCCCGATTCAGACTTGGAAAAATAAATTTTCAACATCACAATCAGCAAAAATAACCAACTATATGGCAGACCAATGCAAGTACATGGGTAATACGACCATGACATAAATGGCTCCGACATCTGTACATTCTGAGCTGCTGAACCAATTGGATTGTGTAATATCACAAATGTTTGACATATGCGTTGTGTTCGTGTTCTAATCCAGGCAACAGGTGAGAATGGCAGATACAATTCCACCATTAAAAACTAGCATGTGGAAGCACTTTCACATGAAGTTGAACGGAAAATGGACCTGGACAAGACCTGGACCTTTCATGCAAGTTGTGTCTACCTAACATCAAATATCTCTGAAACAGTTTTGTCCTTTTTTTCAGATGCTGTTGAAGCTGAGTGGCGAGGATGACGCGAGAGGCTTACGCAGATAACGAACATGAAGGTCGTTTTCACAGCTCAACGAAACACTTTGAGAAGGTGAGTGAACGTCAGTGCATAAGAGTTCAGGTTCGCCACCTCTGCTGTATGTGCATGTAGAACTTGTTAAGCTTTATATTCATGCCGGAGCAGTTTTTTTTTTTTGTTTTGTAGCTTCTTCGCAATGCTGATAAATGTTGGCAGCCTTCCACTTGACATATTTCTTCCATTTTTTTTATGACCATATTAAAAGATGAAGAGAGTAGACTAAAAGAGATTACCACCCCTACTGAGTTTTGGTTCAGGTTTGACAACACAACGAGTATAATACAGGAGTGGAGATTCATTATATTGCCATATATTGTGATGCTGTATGCAAAGTGAATGTACGGGTAATTTTAAAGGTCCAACTTTAGTAGAACAGACCACTGTAATGGATGAAATCTGTGGAGAGCTTACTTCTTATACAGTCAGAATATTGCGAGCTGTGTTTGCATTCATGGCATTCATTCATTCATTCATTCATTCATTCATTCATTTGCATTCAACACAAACTCAGTGTCACCATACACCAGTGAGTTGATATTTTCTTACACTACATGGAGGATTATTCTAATTTCTAACAACACAAGTCCATCTTTGTTTTGATTATCTTTCAATTATAATGAACCATGATAAATCAACATCTTTGTTTCTCCTTCATACTTGATTACATTTTGCTTTGAGGTTTGACATCTTACACACATGAATGTCTTCAGAATGCTGCAGCAGAACAATAAAAAAAAAAACAACTGAACATGTACTACCAATTTTAGCTTCCATTCATTGGCTCTCCATCCACGTAAAATCAGACAGAGGTTCTTTCTAGATAAGAATGCAAATTCATACATGTCTGACCTCCTTCAACCTCACATTCCAGCATATTCTCTCTGCTCTCATAATACAGGATCCAATAGGACTGGATCAATTGCATCTTTCTAATCCTGTTTTATTTCTGTTGCATTTCCTTTTCTTCTTTACCTGTCTGATTATCTGACCACCTCCTAAAAGGTCATTTGATGACTGCATTGTTATGACTGACGATTGAGACGATGAACAAAACTGTGAATGTTAAACCCCAGTTGTGACACTTGGTGTATCTCCAACAACTCTAGAGAAATGCAGCATGTAACGGGTACTTCACATCCCCACACACTTGATAACATACACACACATACACCTAGTATTTTGTCACCCTAATGCATTTGAGTGGCAGGACCAAAACTTTGGGGACACCTCTCGGTATGACCCAGTACAGTTCAACAGCGTCACAAATTCCAGTCGCGGCAACAATCATTAAAATATTCCGACACCTCTCAAACAGATTCAGTACACATTCGACATTAAACTCCTCCTGAAAGGAGAATACACAACTTCAGTAAATTAAGGCTGCAACTGGCAATTAATTTAACCCGTCTGTTGATTATTTTCTCAATTAACCGCTAAATTGTTTGAAAACGGTGACTCGATCAGTGATGGCCATTGCGCAAGATGACATCCTCAAACGTCGGGTTTTGGCCACCACCCACAGATATTCTGTTTATTGTCAAAAAGGAGTTAAGAAATCAGATAACACACATATGAGGAGCTAGGCTCTGATATTATTCACTTTGTTTCTCATTTGTTTAAGCGTAATAGCTGGAAATCGTTGCCGCGCTGATGTTGCTGGGGACAGAGCCACATGTCCAACTACGGCAGCTGAGCATCCACTGTGGCCCAGAGCACCCGGCGGTTCCCTACCCCAACGCTCCCATTGGAACACACAACCCACGGGGCTGCTGCGGCTCGCCGGAACGACAGCGAACCGACACAAATGTTTTCCTTGCCGCTTTCATCTCCTGCACTCGCTGAACTTACCGACGGCAGATACAGCATCAGGCGTCAGATAAAGAGTGAGGGGCTGTGCGCAGCTTAGTTTATTGTTTCAAGCTACCAACAAAGGGTTGAGAGGGATTTAGGGCGCCTGCAAGGCAAAAGACTTAAGAGGGCTCCTTTTCTAACACTAAGCTAGTCATTTGCACCTCCAGTGCCTTACTCGGACACGGTGTTTTGACAAAAAGTGTGCTAATCCCAAGATTTGTCCTATTACACCCCAACCTGAGGCTGGGTTTTAATTTTCAACCATGCAAATCTGATTCACTGACTCAGCGATACGATCCATTTCAAACACATCACAGCCATATAGGAACAGCATGGAATCATACGACGGCGCTGGAGAGCAGGCACGACATCGATTTTCACTCACAAAAACGCGGCGGGCATTAGCAGATGTCAGCATCCCTACTTGCACTTCACAGTCAGCGCACACATTAGCGCCCATCTCGCCATCTGACAGACAAATCTAATAATCACGCCTCATACAGCTTTGGGTTTCCAGAGCTTGTTAAATGCCCCCCCACCCCCTCGTCAGTCTTCCTCCCCCTTGCCCCGTAGCCCATTAAGGCTCATTATGTGCCCATTACACACCTGGTGACCCCTGACCTCGTCGGCACAGCGCTGTGCTAATCAGCTCCCCGGGGAAGTGAACAGACTGACAGGCGGGAGAGGCTGTTGTATGGAATATTACTTGAACCCACTGCAACACAAAGCAGTGTGTAAACAACAATTCAGGATTTCCCCATCTCACACTGGGAAGCCTCGCCGTTCCCCAAACATAATCCTGCAGACAGAACCTGCGGAACCCAAACACGTCCATTTAATGCGTGTATTTCTTTGGTTTAAAGCTGCAATGTCTTAAGGCGAAGTTGGCGGGATTTCCTGAAACTCTTTATTTGACATTCACTTCCTTCAGAAGAGGTCGGGTGCTGCCTTTAAAATGGATAGAGGGATATAGATATATAGAAAACTAGCTCTCATGACTTCTTCATACTGCTAAGCTGTTACTCTTATCACTACACGCGTTACTGATCAATCTTCCCGTGTAAAGCTTATATCCTCTAACCAGATTTAACTAATAAATACCCTCTATTTGAACCTCTGTATACTTAAATATTTAGGTTAAGCCTTAGGCTAAGTTCCATATTGAAGAGGGGATTTCATTTAAGCCTACTTTATTTCAAATTCCCATGATGGTTTTTCATTGGCTGCAGCCTTGTTTTGTACCCCGTTTCCCCAATTAATATTCCAGTAATTCCTTGATTTATTCTGATCTTCAGTCACACTTTGCATATCCATACTTAACTCGGACCAGACCGGAAGCAACTATTAAAAAAATGACACACTGTGCACGCCGTAGTATCACTAACCCCCAGATAGGAAATGATGTGAACATAATTAGAACACAGAGGGAATATCACGGCGAGGTCATCCAGCAGCGAGCTGCGCGCACACACACCGACACACATACACACACATACACACACACACACACACACACACACACCAAGAAGTGCATGAACTGACGCCTTCACTAAACTATCGCTCTAACTAAACGGAACGCGTGCAGTATGATAACGTAAAGTGCACCAATAGACGTTTCAGCCGCGGTAACCGCGAGCACATTTCTGCTGCCGTCAGGCCACAAGTTTGGCGTAAAAGTCGGCGCGGATGACAACACCTGCGCGGCGCGGACGACTCCTGGGGAGGGCGAAGCGGCGGGATTTCAATCAGCCAGAACGACCGCAAACGGCAAACTTCATTAAAGACAACAAAAAAAAACAACAACAACAACAACACCCCGCGTAAACTCAGACATTTCGAAAGTAGACGGCAAAGCGACTTACCTCGCAAAACAAAGTCCAACGCAAAGTGTCGACTCGAGAGGCGGCGCGAACTAGTCCGGCAGTCCCGTCGTGCGGCGCATGTTGCGCTGAGGAAGCGACCGAGTGGAAACGCGCACACCGCGCCGCTTGCGTCGCCGCCCGCCCGCCGCCGCCGCTGCTCCCGCCGCCGCCGCCGCCCCCCTCTGTCCGACCTGCGCGCCGACGCGGCCGCTGATTGGCTGCGTCCGCCGGAGCCCGAAACAAGCGGACGAACGCGCGGTGACGGCGGCTCATCACATGAAATGAGTTCCGGTTCGGTCCAAAGCTTGAGACGCCGCCGCGGCGGACTAGCTAACCTTTACCGGGACGCCTGCCGAGCTGTGTCGCGTCGACGTTGTTCGATGGCGCTGCAGAATCACTTTAAAATTGCCTTTCAAGCCTGAAAAAAAGCGCAACTTTGTCACTTTTAGACTCTAAATGACTCTCAATTATGTTTAACCTCCGAACATTCAACTCGCAATAAAGTGTGACAGCGTTCGCGCGTGGTCCAAATGAGCAATATGAGCAATAAAAACTAAATCTGAAGTTGGGTTTTTTTGTTTTTTTTTAAATGAATAATCAAATACGCACAAATAATACAAACAAAAAACACAGACTCTTCAAACATTTTTCTTTACTTCAGTTCAAGCACGTTTTTAACCTTGAAATGAACAAATGCTTGCAAAACTAGCCACCCGATACACTCGGAGTCAACTGCACTTTGTATTGAGTAGCAATTTTCCAAAAATAACATGATAAACAACAGTTAGTACTGTTAACGTAAATGGGTTCAGTCAAAATTTTCATCAATTTTCCAGACAGGAGAGAAATTGAAAGTAGTCTCGGTGTCACTCCAAGTGTCTCGAGAATCAATTCCCCCCCCAAAAAAGGAGTGTGAATGCAGTGATGGTCGTGTCGATATTTTCAGATCAGTCTGCTCCAATCAATCATCGCTCATCTTACATGTTTTTGATGTCAACCGATTTTGTTTTGGTGCAGCTTTTTTTTTTTTTTTTGCTTTTAATAGCTCCATCACCATGGCAACCATGCCTTATAGACTGCATTACGTCATAAATCGTATTATGTCATCTATCACCACAGGCATCTAATTATCCTTATTCAGATTCCATTCATACACGGGGGACTTCAAAGCAAACCAGATTGCTGGTTTCTATTCTTTATGCTCTTAAAAATATTCATCTTTATTATGCTTTAGCACTCGAAAATTTATACTTAATCTGACCTTTTACATACCTTTTTTTTTTTTTACAATATTTTGAGCAATTTTCGGCATCAGTTCAGTATTTCTCTTTAACATTTCAGCTGCATTTTTTCAAGTTCAAATATGTTACTCGGATTACTATAAAGCGTGTTTAAAAACAGTTACGCCCAGTTACTTCATTTTAAGATGTGAAATAAAAGTTTTACTTTATTAAGAAAAAAAAAAGGCATGTTTACAGTCGTCCGATGGTTGAAACAAGCTTGTGTTTATCCAAATCATAATGAGTGTAAACAAGCAAATGACTCAATGAAATGCAAATCAAGCGGGGCCAAAATTTGGTTTACAACCGGGGAAGATGCTTTAAAGGAAGCCTCCGCTCATTTCATATTGCACTTCTCATGGCAAAAAAGAATGGTCAAAAATGAGGCCGCAGACTTTGAGATATCCGGGTCGTTTACACTTTGAGATGTTTTACACACGTGAATATGCAGTGGTTTATAGAGGTGGCAGGTTTGGCTACTCCATCATCCAAAGAATAAGATTCAGGATATGTAGAAATAACCACTAACTCATCTAATATCACCTACAGACTACAGCACACGAACGGGAGGAAGTGGGAATAGAGATATTGAGATATTGTCAGACTCTGATTCCCATCTATGATACCACTCCCCCCCAGCCATGTAGTCCAGAGGGGGGCCCCCGTCCTGTGGAAGAAGGGTGTGTCTTGAGCTACCTGGAGGTTTCCCTCCTTCTCCTCTTTGTGCTCCTTCTCGCCTGCTGTCAGTCAACAGCAATTGTTTCCCCAAAGAATGGAACTGGATATCGGAGCTGCACTGAGGCCGTCACTTCAGGATGCCGTGATGATTTCTCGTCTTGATACTGTTGCGTTTCCTTGAGCAGCGAGAAAAGCCTCATTATCTCAGCCGGTGAGTCAGAGGGATGGGAGCCCATCCAAAACCCTGCCGCGCTGACCCCAGGGCTCGTTCCCGTCCGCCCTCAATGCGGAGAGCCGCAGCCTCACACATGCGCTCACGAGTGTTGATTTCACAGTGCTTTGCGATGGGCGTGGGCCCGATAGCTGGAAACAGAGGAAGATGAAGAAAATCTGCATTCAGAGTTCTATGTGTAAAAGTTTGTTTTATAAATAATAAAAAAAAAACAAGGCTGCAGTAACCTATAAATTCAATTTGTCCCATTTGAAACCAGCTAAAACATTCAGAAACATTGATAAAATTAAAGACAAATGCATTTTCTCCAAATATTTGGACTAAACATCATAATATGAGGATAAACACAACACAAAGAATGACATAACAACAATTTTTTTTTTTACAGTGTGAAATATTGGAAATGTGTAAAGTTTGGTGTGCCACTGGTGTAATTAGACAGTCTCATATTAACTTTCTTTAAAAAAAAAAAAGCTTAATAATAGCTAATGTAGCTGTTTAAACCGGCCTACAGACTTTATGCTAAGCTATAGGCTATTCAGTTTTGACTCTTTACGCCTCCATACACTCCCCATATGTCATCAGTGTGGACCGTATTCCCAAGCAGCTGGGTTTGGTGTGGCCACCGTAGCTGCTGTGCAATCAGCACCATTTCTGATTCACACGCACGTCAACAACCGAAGCTGAGGGGAGGAAAGAAACACAAACACAAAAAAAAGTGCGAATGGAGGCAGAGTAGTTCATCTTACGCAGGTATTTTGCAGCAAATGCCACTGAAAGCTGATCGTTGTAATCCCGTGACCCGGAGCTCCAACCTAAACCCTCAAGTGATTTGTCAGCTGATGTCAGCGGCTTTAGTGCGGCCGCAGTCACCTGTGTGACGCTAAATGTGCTTTTCTTACCCACTTCACCGTGTCTGACCTTTGATGTTCGGAGGGGACGCTCTCGTTTTTCCGATCTCGGGTTCCCGAGCAGAAACGTGATTCTGCATTACCACACGGCCCTGCTTTGACTCATGGTCTTTTGCCAGAGGACATTTTGGAGAGTTTTTCTACTGAGTGTAATTAACAGCCTTTTTTTTTTTTTTTTAGAACATGATACTTGCCGCCGTATCTGTTCCATAGGTAAACAACGCGCACAAGTTCAAATAAATCTTAAAACAACAACACTTCAACACAATCTCGGCCAGAGCCTGGAACTGAACCAGCAACCCTCCGGTTGCTAAACGGCCATGAGCCGGGCTGCCCCCTAAAATCCAAGTAAAAACCCGAATTACAGTTCAATTTGCAAAGTGGGTTAAGATCTAAAAAACATTTTTAAAATGGCATATTGGTTGGTGGCTGCAAGGATGATGAGGTGCCCTAAACCTGACAGAGCTGCGTTTTTCTTCAGTTGCATGGCTACGCAGGGGAAATAAAGGCGATGATATATTTTAAACAGCCCCATTTTACTGCTTGCTCACCTGCAAGATGATGAATGTTTGATTGTCTTACTGTACGTCCTCTAAATCGATGAATATTCCTTTTGGCACATATCTAGAACTACGGCGTTAACCACATAGTGCCATCGTGTGGAGAGACGCGTGAGTAACACCACTCAAACGTTTTTTCCGTTCACGGCATTGATCCTGACTCTGGTGACTTCAGCATCTGAGACGCTGTTGACAACGTGCAGTTCTTTTTTTTCTATTATTGTGAAAGAGCTGCATGTGTTCTCACAAAAATATCATTGCTATTTCAAGGTTGAAGCCTTGCAGTATTTTTCTGCCTAAAAAATGTTGCTTTAGTTTTGTAAAGTGCGTATCACTTTAAATCCCACATCGCTATTAAGTTTGCGGGCATGTGCTGTGTTCTCTTAGTGCCTCTTGTGCATAATTGTGTATTTCTTCTGCGCATCACCAAGTTGTCACATGGATGTGCAGCCTGCTCTTGTATCTTGACAGCTGCAGTCTGGCATCTGGATTCAAGCCCATGACCACAGAATGAGCGCTAGCAACACTGTTAAAACCCGGAGGCGGTAACATTTGATGCTAGCAGCGAAGTTCACTTTGCGCGCTCAGCTTCCATAATAAACCGAAAGACACCACTGAGGTGCATTATGGGAAATGTGGTCAACATTTCAGCTGCTGCAGCTTCAAATTTGAACATTCATCTACTGATCCGACACAAGCTTCAAGGTTTATAGGGGACGCTAAATCACGGGCACAGCCACTTCAATAAGTAATTAGATGAATTTCGGCGTACTTCATTATTACCTAAATCATGTGTTTGGGTTTTTACTATGTGCACTTTTGCAAAGTAAAGTAAGTGAACTTGCAGAAACAACACACAAGTTACTAAATGCAGAGTGTGCTAGACAGTAGCTATGAAGATAACTGAATATGAAACACTGAAGGCAAACTACAAGATAAACGTGAAATAATAAATGTCCAAAATCACACGGTCCAGGGAGGAGTCACGAAAATGTGCAAAGTAACAAGTCGGTCTAACAAATAGCAAGAAAAAATCCAGACATGCATGCAGGTACAAGGTAGCATAAAATGGAAATTCTCGTGGAGCAGTAAAGAACAGCAGTACCTCGAAACTATGCGCTGCGTTTGTCTCCGCCTCTGCGAATAAACTTTGGCATTTCCCCTATTTCTATTGCTTTTCTTCGACCCTGACGCATTGAGGAAACGTTGTAAACATATTTTATCTTTTCTTCCCAGAGTTATTGAAATTCAAATGCGAACTCTCTCAAGACCAGCCACTCTTTTTTTTTTTTTTTTTTTTTTTTTTTAATCTTTTCAAGTGCACAACCTGGAACCACAGATAATCATGTGACATTCTGGGTGATTTTTAAGCACCTTATACACTGATGTGTGTTTTTATCGCTTCACTCCGATGCGTCGTCCCTCACCAGTGTTTCTCGCCATGTGCAAAAAGAATTGATTGGACGTTTGATGCGGAATGACAGCTTCTTCTTTCCCCCCCCCAGTTACGCTTGACCAAGTCACACATCCACACACACACACTAAAGCACAGAAGCTTCTCTGCATGAAATGTACTTCTGCGCTCAGTCGCATCATTCCATGTTGACTCATCGTCATCATTTTCAGCACCCCCTCCAATCTCCTCGTTGTATGCTACAATTTCTAAGTGGAATCTCAAGGAAATGCCTTTTTGGGGGAAATGATTGATCATGTTTAACTGAGACATTGATGTTTTCCGTGGTCGAGTTCTGATGCTCACATGCCCATTGTTGGTACTTTTGGGGTTGGACAAGGGTCAGCACGGGCACCCTGACTGGTCTGCAGCTGACCACATGGGCATCCCTTCTCTCCCCACGTGCATCAGCGTGCTTCGGCGCCGGTTCACCACATTTCCTTCCTTGGACCACTTTTGATAGGTCCTGACGACTGCAGACAGGAACACCGCGTAAGAGCTGCAGTTTTGGAGGAACTCAGTTGTCAAGCTATCACAAGTCGGACCTTGTCAAAGTCGCTTAAATCTTTATGCTTTATCATTTTTTCCTGCCTCTGACACATCAGCTTTGAGGACGAATTGTTCACTTGCAACCTAATATGTCCCGACCCCTGACAGGTGCCATGATAAGCAGATAATTAGTGTTCACTTCATTTCTCCAAAGCGGTTTTGAAGTGAATAACAGCATTTTCTATAAACATGACTGGTAAAATACTGTGAGGAACAAAAAAAAATCAATTAACTGATCTTAACTGAGGGTAGCGCTTTGCTTTTTCAGTCATCATAAACGTTGATCTTTAGAACATTGGACCTGTACTCAAGGTTTCGTAGCTTCAACTGATTAAACTCCTTTCACCAATGAGACACGAGATTCAGCTAAAAGATCTGGACAAAACTAGAACCGATGATAATAATCACAAGGTCATTAATGAATGTTTCTCTTTTAAAAAAATGTGTACTTGACACCTGCTATTATCTAAACATAACACTATTCCATATTACAGCAACTGAGCTCAATTCCATGGTGGATTATAAGCAATGCGCACTTCTTTTTCTGCCTTTCTCCCTGGGAAAAGGAGGAGAGATTAAGAAAATAATGCTAGATTAAAACCATTGTTAGTACAAACACAGTTCTCCAAAAACAGAATAGGGAGATAATCTCCTTCTAGTGGCTCATGACCATTTTTTTTTTGCTGCTGTATTTTCTTTTGTAGTGGATTGATAGATTAAATAATGAGTCATCATTCAAAAGCGGCACTGACAAAAGTAGCGACTTAATGGCATGGATTAAATTCTGTTCTCTTCAATAAAGAGCTTATTGCGATACAGAATTGCACGCGGTCATTTGTCAACATGCAGCTTTGCGGGATGCGCCACAGCACAGCCAGCAGGTGTCAGTGGAGAGCTATATGACACTCTATAAGATAGCAGAGGTAAACTGGCAGGGCTGGATCCTTATAGGATGACGCTCCGAAAGCTTATTAGTGAGCCTCCCCATAGGTGCAAGGCTATAAAAAAAACAAAATCACCTTGAGTCCACTTTTCATCAGGTCGGAATGTTTGAAAAATGGAAAACACATCCAAATAAATATGCATGCCTCCCATTTTCAAACATTCCGACCTGACAAAGGCCCAAGGTGGGATCAAAAGGTGAAGAACAAGGAAATGACTGGCTGCCTTTACACTCGCTGGTGGATCAAAACTTTGTTGTTTGCAGCATGTGGAAAAAAAAAACAAAAACAGGAACAACGGGGTGCACAATCCAGACACTGCAAAAACAAATATGAACAGGGAAAGTAATAATAAAACCCATCAATTTAGTGGATAAATCATTACAATGTAAAAGCACAAAAATTGTTCAACCGCTGCAGGGCCTCATATAAAGGGACAACAACAAGAGGCACTCGGCATAGTGGCGAGACAGACCACAAACGCAGACAAAGAAAACGGAGGATGTCATAACACAGAAATTAAATACATTATGAATGGACACCATGTATTGCATGCAACAGAAAGCAGAAACTAAGAAAGAAAATAACAATAACAAGGAGAACTTCGGTATTTTTCATCCTGTGCCCAATTTTTCAGTGAGGTTAGATCAATCAATGGAATTGCAACAAAAAAATCATCAAAGCTGTTCGCTATTGAGCAATATAATGATGCATGGCGCTTGTCCAGTGAAAGAAGTATGCCCTCTGGAAGTCCATTTTTATCACTGAGGGGGCTCCTGTTGTGGTTATAAATGTCTGACATCAGTATGGGAAGGATCATACTGGAGACAGAATCGGTCTGAAACCTCGTGGGAGCCGACTTGTTGCAAGGGAGACGACGTCGTAAATGTGAGGGAGCTGCTGAGCATTTAGGGGAGAACGGAGCGCCGATTTGCATACAGAGAGCACAGTTTTACATGAACAATGGCTGGCTTCCGCGCTTTTCCGAAGGCGCTGCAGCAACATGAGGCGCCAACGCTTCCCGAACCTTTCACTGACTGCCACCTTTAGGATGGCCGGAGGGGGCGGGGGGGGGACACGCCGCGCTGGGTCCAGGCGGGCTACGCACAGACGAAAACACACGCTTGCTCCCTGGTCTTTGCAGACCGCTGTGTTCGCAGTGATCGTCTCACACAGGTCGACCCCCGCGAGCCGAGCAGGGGAGGAAATTCGCCACAGGGGCACGCGCTCCGGAAGGGAAGTGCCGTCACACGAGCGGAGACATTGGCTGCAAGCAGCGCGGCCAATGTCATTAGCGAGGCTCCTGCGTCGATCGGCATCAGTACCCATGAAAGCGCGGCAGGATAATGGCGAAAAGAACCGGCTAAACATTCCTTTGGTCACGCGGTGACGGTTGACCAATCTCCATGACAACTGCGGCGGGAGACATACTGTGAGATGAAATTCAATAGTTTGTCAACTCTGACAAAGTGATTTCAGCTTTAAAAGTCCCCTTTCTAGCTTTTGGTCTTGATCTTGATCATTCAGCTTCATTGCATTTATCATCAGAAAGGGACAAAGCTTTGGTTTTGTCAGGAAACTTTGAAGAGGAACTACGATTCTTTGTCGCACACTTGTGCTTGAACTTGTGACCTCGAGTGCGCAGGCACCTGTCGGCTGCCATTACAGCGATATGACACACAAGAATCGCAGTGCTTTGAGTGGGTTCTAATTTTTCTCAGTGATGAGTTTAGCACTTTGGCAAAAGATCAAAAGGACGTCTCTTTCCCCAGTCTAAATTGATGTTGCTAAGCATTTGATCTCTCCACATTAGCGGTGTGGGAAGCAACATGGCTAATGGCAAAAAATTGCAAAGAACAAGCCTGATGAGAAAAGGTAAGGAAGTTCATTAGCGACAAAGCATGAAACAGATCTAAGCAGGGATCAGTCTTCGGGCCTTAATTTGCAAAGCGTGCTGCAGCGACTTACACCAAAAGGAGCAAGGTTTCAGTGCAGGCGAGGACAGGATCCCGAACACGAGTAGCGTGGCCACAGGAGGAACCATCTCGCAGGGTCTGAGCAGCAGCAGGTCCGGGTTTGCACGGTATCGTCGAGGCTGCTCGCGCTCAGTACTGGAGGTTTGTGTCCCTCACATGCGAACGCCGGCTGAGGAACCAAGTGGCATCCTGTGAGGTGATGTCAGGCTGCTTCCCATCATGTCAGCATAAATGTGCTTGAAAGATTTAACATCTGGATATGGGAGTGTACTCGAAAGCATGGGAACCAAAAATGTAATATCTGTAATGTAGTACAGTGTAATAAAAGTCGTAATGGTACACCCTCTTGATGCTGTGTGATACGGTAACTATACACATTTCTGAGGGAAAAACAGATATTTCACTCCACTTTAGGTACACTGTTACTTTTCAAACTAATAGTTCACATAAGAGCATTACATTCCATCATAAAGGTATGACGCATGGCTTCTGTATTAAACTGCAAGTGTGTGGAATATCTATGAGTACTTAGCAGTTCAAACAAAACAAAAATTTTTCCCAATAAACCTCTCTCAGACTTTCATCTAAATTATTGTTTAGGGACGAAAGGCGAGAGTAAAAATCATCCAGTAGTTCATAAAACAGCAAAGACTGGAGAGAAGCGGAAATGTGTGTAATAAAGCTGCTTTTTGTCCTCTTATCTTCTCTCGTCAATTATTTCACCACCAAATTTATAGCTTTTGACGTGTTGGATGAGACCTTCAGTAAAAGGCACTACTTTTTGTCTATTTCTATACTTTCACCTTTATTGAGTTTTGTATGTTCATACAATCATTATAGAAAATGTGAACAGGCGACTTTAACATAGTCATAGAACATATAAAGGGAACCCTGAAAGCGAAAAAAAAAAAAAAAAAAACTAATAATGATGACAAATAGAAAATAACGAATTAGATAGATGAATCAAAATGAATGAAAATGAAAAACATTTGAACAGTACTTTTAATTCCCCCACACTCTTGATAGCCAAGGCCAGAGGCATTATGTTTTCTGCTTGCCTGTCTGTCTGACTGTCTGTCTGTCTGTCTGTCTGTCTGTCTGTCCATACATCCATCTGTCTCATTCTTGTGAATGCAATATCTCAAGAAAACGTCTAGGGAAAGTCTTCAAATCTGGCACATATGGCAACTAAATAAACAGATTAGATTTTGATGGTCACAGGTCAAATGATCTATGTGACCTCACAAAACACCACTGTGGACATGACCCCTCTCTATTTTCGACCACTATCTGGTTGGATGAATGATGATTCCAGCATCAGCAGGCAGTTGTTTTGCAGGTTGTACAAATCGACGGAACTCAACAAATAACCGATGAATGTAGCGGAGCATTTGAAGGCTTAAAACCATTATTTCTCTTCGAGAAACAAGAGACCAAACAAGAGCTAAAAGAAAAGTGAATTGTAGACTTGGCCTGATCAACGCAGACTTTTATACGCATTCAGCCAAGTGTTGACTTACTACCAGGGCATGACATATTAACCCTAATTATTGATTCATGCGGCTTACATAGCGTTAAAAAAAAAGTGGAAAAGGTAATAAAATGTGATTGCAACTCACATTATAAATCATAATTCATTACTGTATCCAATCGTTATCAGAACTGAACCTGGAATCAGAAATACTTTAATATTAATCCCAGAGGAAATTTTATGGTCACAGTTGATCCAAGCCAGTTTGAATGTAAAGATACAAGGAACAAAGTTCCAAAATATAACAAAAATATTCTGAAATATTACAAAAAATAGAAATACACCCAATTTGAACAATATCTAAAAAATCAAATATATTAACATATCAGTATACACAATCGTAGGTAGAATTAAATGTAAAGTCCCTCTTTAAAACAGCAATATGTAACAGACACAAACGTAATCAATGTGATAAATAGGAGCATGAGTGCAGGTATGTACAGGATGAGCTGATATAAAAACAAGAAAAACTGCAAGAGAAAGAAAATGAACAAATGAAATATATCCACATATAAAGGAACTGTATAATTGCATATAATCAGCGAGGAATTGCTCCAGGCTAGTAGGACAATGGTGACACATAGACTAAAAACCTTGGCGTAAATGATGCCGTTTTGAGGCAAATTTGAGTGCTGGGTTTTTCAGACA
The DNA here is from genome assembly GCA_901007715.1 of Dactylopterus volitans. Classification (NCBI taxonomy): domain Eukaryota; kingdom Metazoa; phylum Chordata; class Actinopteri; order Syngnathiformes; family Dactylopteridae; genus Dactylopterus; species Dactylopterus volitans. The sequence goes on along the minus strand of CAAKHG010017147.1, from coordinate 7,643 downwards.
CTGGGATGACACAGCTGGAGCAGCATCGGCGCATTTCCTGTTGCTATTTTAACGCATGAAGAAGCGCTCGGCGTCTCCTTCAGTTGTACTGGATTCGGCTGGAACGCTGTTTACCCATGGGAATCCAAAAAGTGTTTTGTGGACTCAAGACACTTCACCCACACCTCCGTCGGCAGAGTGGTGAGTAGATAGAGAGTGGATTTTCATTTTTGGGTGAGTGATTGCTTTAATGAATTTTTTTTTTCTCCCAGTGTGTAGCATGTATAATGTTCCTTCCAGCTCATGAGGTTGGTTTCCTTGGTGAGGACAGCGAGGCTTGTGGTTGCGCGTGAGCTAATGGAAACTGATTGTGCTTCTGTGATATTCTTTCCAAGGGGTTTTGCATGGCGGGCAGTTCCAGGTGGCATGAACACAGCTATCAGTGTCAGGTGTTGTGATCGCAGCCAGGACGCAGCCTGAAATTTCTGATGCGAAACCCGTTTTGAACATTTCTCCCCCAGTGCAGTGAGCTCTGCGTGGTGTCTCACGCCGAATGAGTTGTAGATCGGCATTCATTGTCACAAAGTGGATGTTTTTGAAAATGTGTGCTATTCTCTTTTTATTGAAGGCTAGTTTTGTCAGACTGTGATTTTATTTTGTACATTTTTTTTGTTGTTGATAGGGATATGAATTTGTTGTGAGGATCCAAGCTTGTTGCTATGACACATTTTGTTTTGAATAGCTGACTCAGCCGGACAGGGTCAAGGAATGAAATCAGCTTATTATTTTGAAAGGTATGTGACTATTTGAGATGTGGAAATTAAGTGCTTGCTTATTATTCATAAAGTCGAGGTTGTTCCAGATAGGGGTCAAGGTGGTCGGCGCGAGAGTGGTGTTTGTAGTTTTTGTGAAATGGGCTCAGAGAGCCTGCCGACGGCTCTCCTTCTCTGTGCTCCTGTTATGCCCAAGGATGCTGTGGGCGTTGCTGTGGGCGCCAACTGTGAACCCTCAAAGCAGATCAGCACATTTCCCCTTCCTGCTCCCGCTGGCCCCGTCCATCCACTGCTCCGGCGCGATCCCCTGCCAGGACGTCTCCGAGCTGAGCTTGATGCCCGAGCTGAGGGGAGTCGGAAGATGTTTTGAAGGAACCCGAGTTGTTTTCTCTGGTCCTCGCTTATTTACCAGTGCTGTGCTGTTGCACAGGGGCCTGCACGGACATTTGGTCTGGGATTATGATGTTCTCTCCATCGCACAAATGGTTTAAATAAGGTGCTTCTTTGCCAATATGACAAATATTTGAGGCATGCTCAGTTCCAATCACATCCTTTTCCTTCCTGCCTGAGTCCAACCTAACCGTCAGCAACAGGGACGTATTTTTTTAACGGTAAATGTTTAAATATAACACAAGCCACCGCGCATATGTGACTTTAGGACAATAAGTCCTAAAGGATCCGCCGGCGGCTGTAAGTCATAGCCAGACTTATTAGAGCCTGAGTCAGCGCATTACCTCGAAGCAGCAGACGAATACAAACAGCACAGATGAGGGTTGGGCCTGCTTTACTACAGCGCTGTGTTTCTAAGTAGTGGTAGCATAGGTAAATCTGACATGATTTGTTTATTTGGGGATTAGATGTGCCCAGGGCGCGCTTTAAAACCTGGATTAAAGACGGATGTGCGTCACACAGGAAGATTCTGTCTGATACATAATTCTTGGAAATCGCGACTGTTTTCAGGAAAAGTTGCTCCTTAGTCGTCGGCGTGGAAAAGCTCGACAGCGCGGGGGCAGTTCTTCGAGGACTCTGCGGATAATTTTGAGTCATCAAAGCCGGGAATCACGACACCGCTACATGTGCGAAAGAAAGACTTTATTTATGAAATTTGTTTTAAAAGCATTACATTCGCGGCAGCTTTCTGAGGATGAAGACAGGAGCGATGTTTGGAAGACCGTATCCACCTTTGTCTTTTTCCTTGTTTTCCTTTTTTTTTTTTTTTTTTTGCGCCGGCAAATCTTTGATGAGTTCCATTACAAAATGAGATATGCACCAATAAATAACACCTCACTGACAAATGACACTTACTCTTGGTAGGTGATAACCACCGAGACGCTTAAGTGTGTTATTGGTTGGAGACCGTGGTTCAGGAGTGATCGTTTGAGATTTGGGGAAATATGCTCAGTCAGTCAGAAGACTGGTACCACTGTCATCGTGTCTATGCACTAAAGGGGAAAATCGCCACTTTTCACGTGTATGTCCAATCAGAGTCAATGGAAAATGTGCTCAACGGGGGGCTTCAAATTCCTCAGTGGATGCGATCTTGTCCAAGAATTGCACACAAATTCTATTACTCTTCAGACACCGGTGACATCACTGGTGTTATGGCAGAACAACAAGCCAATTCAGTTTTGATTTCCAGTCTCTTCGGCGCTGCACAAGTCCATAATTGTGCCACAGCCGGACCCACTCCTGGCCACCTCCATGAGCTGGGCAGGATTAGAAGGATGTTTGGGTTTTGGGAGGTCAGAAACTTGCAAGCATCGCATCCTAGTACACGTATGTACTGGCAGCCCACCTCTGCAGCAATACATGAGAAATGCACTCCCCCAGTCGATATAACACACACTGAGAGATTTATTTCTTCATTTCAGAGGATTTGCCATCGTTGCTGTTTGGGCATACACATAAAAAGTAGTGAATTTCCCTCAAGTGTCAAATTAGCCTGCTAAAGCTGGCTCAAAACAAAAAACTTGTGTAATTTATGGAAAGTTATGTGCTGTAGCTATTTCATGGCAAATGAAGTGTGAAAATGAAATATTGGCAGTTGGTCAAAATTCTTCTGCATTTTTTTTTTTTAAGTGCTTCAAATGATAAAATCATAATGTCATGCAAGAGAGCTGGTGGAAAGGAATGCAATTTTCACATTTGTCATGTTGAAAATTAAACTTTGTGCTGATTGAGTTGCAACGTCAAATCGCACACTGAGAAACATTCCACCTTAAGAGTTGAAATCGCTGCTGGCCCCTTGAGCAGTGCACTGAATCAATTTATTCATTTATTTTAGCTAATGTTAATGAGTGAAGATTAAAGGAAGCAAAACATCCTTTCATTTTTTTTTTTTTTTTTTTTTGGAACAGTGAAAAATGTAAAGCTTTCTGATACTTATTTACACAACAATAAAACCAAACTCACACCCACTTAGAACTATACTGATGGTTGGGCAGCCACTGAAGTCAGCTTGCTTACAAGCTTTGAATGATGATAACTCCGGCCTGCTGTTGTGCTATCCTGCAAACACTGATTTAGATGTGTTCTTACCGGCTCAGATAAAGTTGTCTGCGGCTGTGACATACGATACCTGACAGCTGGTTGATTCATGTGTTCTTCTGCCCTGACAGAGAATAAATATGGAAAACAGAGAGAGAGGGAGAGAGAGAATGGAAGGGGGGGGAGGACACTTCCTGGATGTGAGGGGCCATGCAGTACTCGCAGAATCGCAGTTTGTCAGTCTGCCTAGCACTCTGCGCAGTCTGCTGGGAACCTCATGGCCATGATAAAAGATATATTTTCTGGCATATAACTCAAAAACATGTTGATTAATCTTGAGTTGTTGGTGGGTATACAGAATTTCTCTCCTTGGACAGAGCCAGACTCGCGGTTTCGTTATCATGCTAAGCTACGCTGAGCGCCTCCAGGCTCCAAACTCCTCAAAAAAAAAAAAAAAATGCACAGACCTGAGAGTGGCTGGTCAAGATTCCCAAAATATTTCACTCTGCCTTACAAAGTAGACATTTCTGAGCATATATCCGTCCTTTTTTGAGATATGAACTTAAAACTCTGAGTTAGCTGCATTTTACTAGATATGTGGAATGAAATTGTCGCACGCGGTGGCTAAAATACGTCACAGCGCGGCCCGCCTGGGTAGCACATCTTGCATCATTGCACACTATTAACCTAAAAGCTAATTGCGAGGACTGCTGCTTAGAAAAGCCCAATCTAATGATGCAAGAAGAAGCCAACCCCAACATAATGAAACAAAACAAAACAGCTGTTATACAGTGTATTAAAAATGTTCACTTAAGGCGGTTCAAGTTGATTACATCACTGGCAAAGCTCTCCCTGTTAGAGGACCCTTCAAAGAAATAGACCACTAGAAAGATACAGTCTTGCAGCATGCAACAAGCTGTTGTTTTTTTTTTTTGTTGTTTTTTGTTTTTTTTTTACAAGCCCTGTTTTGAGTATCTTTGCCAACTTAAGGTGTAATGGCACATGGATCTATTGCTGCACCGAAATAAACGACACATATCAAATGAAGTAGATGACGTGAGCCGCTAAACACGCACACACACGCGCGCGCGCGCGCACAAAAAAAAAGCCAACTTTGCACAGCAGCAGCGATGTGTTGTGTTTTAAACCGATACCGTAGCGCAATGTTTAGTCCTTGTTTCATGGGTTGCTTCATTCTGGTTAATTCCAACAGAAGTTTGAGTTACGGCGGTGTTTACTGTCACCGAAACGCCGCCACGGTTAAAGAAAGAAAGTATAGCATTCAGCTCATTTCTGCCTCATTAGCCATCTGTGGACACAATCGGTTGTGACGACTCAGTCAGCGGAAAAGGTTACAGAGGCAATAGCAGCTCGATCATCTGCACTTTGCGTTCTGACAGCTTGATCACGGAAATAGAAACGTGTTTCTTAGGGAAGTCAGGTGAGGGGCTGGTTGCACAAAGAGAGATAAGGCTCAGATTTAATGGCCCTTCACCACAGCAGACGTCCCAAAACGACACTAATGAACTTTTTTTTTTTTTTTTGTACCAATAATGGATCATTTGAACATCTATACTGGGAAATGGCCGGTGATTAAGCTGAAGAGAATTGTGCAGGAAACTCTGCAGTTCTCCACAAATCCTTGAGGCTTTTTTGCCTCTTCCAAACCTCATTGTTGTGGGACCATCGCTCACACCAGAGTGGCACAGAAACGTACGTCCTGTGATTTATACATATATTTTTTTCTGAATGCTAAATCACTATTGGCCAAATAGATATTTTCTGGTAAGTCATTCTAATCATTTACCCATACATCAGTGACGGCCATGTAGAAGTGCACCGTGAAGAGTTGTTTTTCTTTTCTTTTCTTTTTTCTTTTTAAATATAAACTTCAGTTTGTTTAAAAAAAACAAAACCTGAAATTGCTCTTCTAAAAAAGCGGCGCTCCGCAGTGGGTTCCGGAGGGTGGTTTTTTTTTGTTTTGTTTTCTTTTGCTTTGTTTTTTGGGACGCCATCACAATGAATACAATATCTGTCATCCTGTCAGACTTGACTGGCTCATCAGCAACAGTGCATCAAACATCAGGATCTGATGAAATATGTTTGTTTTTTTTTTTTTTCCCATGAACTTTGGAACATATTAAAACCCAGTATTGAGATAGACATTTCATTTCAGCGATACTGGGCTTAAATACGGCGTTTGAAATCAACGCATCAGGAGGCTTGGTTACCAGAAGTGCCAATTTACATCCAAGGAGGTGAAAAAAAAAAAAAAAGACAACAGTGGGTCCACACATGAGTAATCTGCATGTAATAAGTCATTTGGTGGGTTAATTGGGGGTCTTGCACTGTTCCACATACATCAGTAAGGAAGCGGCGCATGTAGAGAAACGTTCTGAAAACAGGTGAGAGGCGGGCCGACCTCAGTCTGTGCACGCCGCCACAGGCTCCTCCCCTGAAACAGTCATACACCTTGATCAAATGCAAGGTTGGAGAGATGACTGTGAAAAAGCGGTCGATAAACGAACGGCTGTGCGACCGGAAAGGACGGACGTTGCGGTGAAGCGCTATAAGACAGTAGGTGCACCCGGGGTGCGCCGCGTCTGTGGTGCATGCGATGTTCGGGCTTCTTTGAAGCCTTCTCACTCATGAGCCGCACCGGATTGTATTTCGCGTCCCACTCCGCCTTAACACCTTCCCCAACAGCCAACCCTGTCAGCGTGGCTGAATTTGCTCTGAATGCCCACAGGCAGTTTGCAGCGAGAAAGGTCTGCTGAATCCTCTGAGTAAGACGTGCACAGCACCAAACAATAGGCAGAACCCGGCACCTAGCCCGCAAAGACAGCGACGCGCTCAGCGGCCAGATGAATACGCCGAAAACACAATATGTAAAACAACCGTGCGGTGAGCTAGCATAACCCGGTGTGTTCGGTGTTTTGAATAAATTGGGGCGTTTTCATTGTTGTGAGAAACAATCAAAGAAACACGTCCTCCCTCTGTAAAATGATCGGTTGCTGTGGCTTCCGCTTCAAATAAGCATCATTAGTATTTCTGGCAAAATCAAGACTCTCCACTAATTAAAAGAAATGAGAAAAGCTGTTCTTCTGTGGTCACTGCAGCAGCAGCCCTCAGCTGTGAGAGGAACTAACAAGGACATTTCACTATGAAAAATTTAAAAAACGCAAGGACGGGGACGACAGGAACAGGAGTTAATGCCGCAGTCGCTGTGACACACAAAGATATGGACATGTGATTGCGAGAGTTGGAGGGTTACACAACGTTGCAATTTAGGTTTTTATGTCTGGAGCACTGGCCATTTCTTCCACTGATTATAATAACCTGCTGAGATCTGGGAACAAACATGAGCTGTCTGCGGTGGACACAATGTTATACAAGAGGGATGGAGCTATGAACCTCTCTCTTAAATGTTCTCTCGGGATTGCAGAGAGTATTGCACAACTGGCTCTTTTTTTTTTTTTTTTTTTTTTTAAATTTTCGTGTGCGACTGACATCGCACTTGTTGTAAAAAATACAACCGGATAGTCTTTGTGCAAACAGCCCAGGAGGTCACCGAAACATAACTGGGGTGCATATGCGATGAGGTTGCGTGAAGGGGGGCGGGGGGGGAAATGAGTGCGCAGGCATGTCCGGCGGCGACGCGAGCCGCGGGCCCGAGATGAGCCCGCCGGCGTTCTCCGGGGTGTCCCGCTGAACGCGCCGCTCCACCTGAACAACGACGCGCTCCCAAGTTCACTGCCAGCAGTTCCGGGCGGCAGTGCGCACACTCAGCAGTACACACACCAGTAGATCAGGTTGAAGAGGATGTAGGCGCCAGGGAAGATCATGCGAGAGTAGGTGTCGATGGCGTGCGTGTTCTGGATGATCCGGAAGCCGCGGATGCCCTTCTTCTTGGTCCCCGTGGACTCGTTGTCAAGGGAGAGATGCACCACCATCCGCTCCTGTTTTTCCGATGCGTCCTCCGGCGCCATGGAGGCCCTGGTGTACCCCGCCAGGCTATTGGCATCTGCCTCACTATATGTCCCATCTAGCATCATGGTCCTGGCATGAGACATGCCACAGGTGCACGGGAGCGTCTGGGACTGCGCCAAAAGGAAGGAGAGTGATTAGGGTTGGGTGAAGAAGTTAGAATCACGCATATGCCGTTCCCGAGAAGGCCTCTGTACCTGTTCCCTGACTTTTTCGCGGAGCTTCCGGTCTTTACCATCCCTCACTGTTGTCAGGTAGTTGACCGCAGCGTATTCAAGGACAGACAGGAAGACGAAGACGAAACTGACCCAGAGGTAAATGTCAACAGCTTTGATGTAGGAGACTCTGGGCATGGAGGCGTTGACCCCGGTGATGATGGTGGACATGGTGAGCACCGTGGTTATACCTGGAACGCAG